>OMPJ01011024.1:0-11438 GCA_900312935.1 Carapus acus
AACCAAACATCCCTCCCCTGCCTCCACCCCCAGCCATCCCTACTCCCGGTCCCCCGCTATCCTCCATCCCCGTCGCCGGAGCTGCACAACCACAACCTGAGAGAATTCAAAACCCGTGTCGAGTTCGGCAACAACACCAGGCGAGGCTGCAGAGGAATAAATAAGAGTCGGAATGCGGCCGCGGCCTCTCACCGCTCACAGATGGCGCTCCTGCAGAGGCTCGCTGCGCAGGTTGAAGCGTGTCACCGTGTCGGGCGTTCGGACGCGGCCGTGCGTAATTTGGCGTTTTGGGCGATTCAGACAAAAAGCATGAAGAGGGCTGAGCAGTGTGCGCCGCAGGCCCCGCCCACTGCTGCAAGCTGCGCGCTCCTATTGGCTGACGCGCCCCGACCAGGGCGCTTTTCTGCAGCTCCTGTCTGCCGGCATCTTATTTCATCCCACAATGCATCATTCAGCGCCGAGTCCTAAAAGGGACCAGAGACCGGTGGGATGGAGGAGTTCACGATCCCGGTCGAGGATGAGCCGAAGATCTTCACCTCCATCTGCTGGAGGCTCCTGGTGTGATGGTGGATGAGAGGTCCTCTGCCCTCCAGGTACAGGCGATGGAGTGATGACACCTCCTGGGGCACCTTCACTGTGTAAGGAGGCCCTTGGTCATAGAGGTCCTGAGTTGTGGTGGCTGGACTTGGTTGGCTGTTGAAGATGTTCTGCTGCACATTCACACAGCTTCCCGGGTTCTTCATGCTCTCAATGTCTGGAAATAAGTAACTGTGGTGCTATAGATGATTTGGGGTTGAGGTGTGGAAGATGTGGACCTGAAGATGAACCAACTGTAGGAATTTGTAGCCTTAGCGGTGGTTGTGTCTGTAGGTATGGCCCCTCTGATCCTTGGAGGTCCTTGGATTGGTCCTGGAGGAACATCTTCTCCAACCATTCCCCAACAGATTTAAAATTACAGTACTCAGAGGGAACCTGCAGCATGGTGGATCAATGGCTTTGTATCAGTCAAAAAATACACCAAAGTGCCTTTATTTCAAATGATTTTATTGAAAATGCTAGGAGAAAAGTAAGATTAAACAAACATACAAACTACTCCCACATCAAACCCTTCCCAATTGACTCCCCTCATACCAGGCATCTACGATTCCGTCCCGTGATCCAACTTCCTGGTCCTCAGTTTCGCTCCCGTGTAAATAAAGCGCCGCATCATTGTAAGATCGGCGTGGCTAAAGAGAAAAAAAAATACGTCGCTCTGGGCCTCCGAAATTAGTTCTCAATCAACTCATCTGATTCCTGGGAAAAACTCATCCCGCTCCGAGCATCCATCCTCGCCTATCCCTTCCCTAAAAATCGATCCACTCATCCAGCTCCAAGGATTGGGATCCACTGAGCCACTCCTCCCATCAAAACCTTGAAATACTAGGGAGAAAATCAGAGGTAAACCGTTAGAATGAAAGGCAGAGTGGGGCCGAATTGTCCATGTTGAGCACTCAAGACACACACCAGTCAGGAAAAAGAAAAATCCAGAGCAGGAAAAAAAATATTTTCCGACTTTTAACTATCAAGTGAGGACATTAGGGATAAAGTGGGACTTAATGATTCAGTTTTTACAGCAGGCGGCTGAGATGATTACAATTACCACAACATTCATCTTAAGTTCACACATGGCTTTGGTAAATAATAACATGCATCATGGAAACCTGTGAAAACATTTGATGGAATACAAAGCGTACCATTGCACCTCCACCTGATTCCTCCTCAATTTGATGTCCTATCCTGACCATATAAATGAAATGTGCTCCAAAATGGTTTTATTCCAAATCACTTTAATCCTTCGCTTCAGATGTCTAAAGGAAGACACAAGGGTAAAATACAGTTAAGCAGTAGGCTCCACATCCTAGCTGCCCACCCCATCTATCCCAGCGAGACCATGGAAGGAAAAAAAAATAGAATTGAAAAAAAAAAAAACATTTCATTGCTTGGATAAATCACTGAGTACGCCACCTCACTAGTGAGCCTCTTTCAGGCTCAACAACGCAAAACCTCTATCATTGCAGAACAACAGTCAGAAAAGAGGGGGAAGAGGAAGGAGGAGGAGGAGGAAGGCAAAGAGGCTGGAAAGGGCAGGAGAGGTTAAGGGAGACATCTACATACCAAGATCATCCACAGGGACATCGGGACATGAAATGCAAAAAAAACTAAAACCAATAATTGACATCTGGAAAACCTCGTGGGAGATTAAAAACAGGCGAGGGGGATACATCAAAAGGTGGAAACATCAGTGGTAGAAAAGTTTAGGAGCGGGAGCGGGAGCGAGAGCGACTGTGACGAGGAGAGTAGCGTGGCGATCCTCGGCCACGGCCACGGGAATTGCTGCGGCTGCGACTGGCACTGCGACTGCGGCTCCTGCTCCGACTGCCACGGCTACGGGAGCGTGATCTTCCATAACTTGGGCTGCGGGGACCGTCTAATTTCACACGAATGTAAGCAGTCTCTCCCTGGCAGACACAAAAGAACTTGACATTGAAGAGACAACATCCCTTTTCCCCTCCACGGGTGAAGTCTAAAAATGCCATACCTAGATACCAGGAAGGAATGCCTCAAACATGTTGTTTTCCCTGAGATCCTCACCATGACACAGCAAAGAAGCACTATCCATTAATATCGAGGCGGCATACATACCTCGTGTGAGCGGAATTTGGTGTTGTCCAGCTTGCGAACTGCATAAGTCATGTCTTCTTTGCGCACAAATTCCACAACTCCGGTACCATCTCTGAAAACGTCTGCGTAACACACATCTCCAGCTTCGCGCATGTGATCCTTTAAATCCTGCCAACTGCCACTCTGAGGGAGTCCTACAACAGAGGAAACACACACACACCATCACAAACATGGCCTACTTCGGCTCGCATCAAATGACAGCCCACACTGAAAATCCAACAGGTGAAAGCATATGACTAATGAGGTGGGTACCTGAAACGATGACCCTGTACTCGGAGCGCCTCGACGGGGGGCCGTATCTGCCTCTAGGGGCCCCAATCCCACCAAATCCTCCCCTGGAGCCTCTGCCGTTCCGTGGAAACTCCACACGCAGTCTGTAGCCGTCATAATCGTAGCCATCGCGCCCAAAGACGGCATCATCAGCATCCCTGGTGAGACCCAGAGAGATGTAAACATGGTAACTGGGAATACCACACAAACTCAGGCTTACAGTCAAAACAACAGAACTAGTATAAAAAGTACAATGCCTCCCATCAAAATAAACAAAACATTTACCCGGAGCAGCCTATTACAATGTGCTCATACACACTACAACAGCAGCTTGCCTTTTTACCTTCATGTTTATACGAGTCCTAACCAAAATTTGACCCCTAAGTTTGCATAGGAGTAGAATCAGAGGCAAATCCCGTGTCTGCACAAGCGGTGAAGCAATTTCTGATTTACACCTTTCACCGGTGGTAAACGCCATGTGTAACTATTTACATCAACCTGTGCTGTTTATCTGTGAGGAACGCTCCAAGAGAAGTATATCGGTTCTTATAATTAATATAGGAAAAAGCTAACAAAAACAGAGCCGCACCTAGTTATGAGTTTTTTGAAATCGTCGAGAACGTTAAAAGAAAGCGAGAGTTAGTGGCAATAGCATGCAAATTGATGCGACGAAACCACCGGGACACGTGAACGCCTCACAAGGAGGGAAACGAGGCAAGCAAGGTTAACAAAGACGAAGCGAGTAAGACACGAGAAAACTCTTTAACGCCGAACTAATGTGACGTATTGATATCAATACTACAAAGAGAGACAGAGAAGAGTGTTATCTGCACACTACACATTGCGCCCAGACAGCTTTAGCTCCGTTAGCATTAGCCACTCACCTGGGGTCCTCGAATTCAATAAAGGCGAAAGGTGGTCCTCCTCTCCGGTTTTTCAGGTCGATGTCCCTGATGGCCCCGTATTTGTAAAACACGTCCTCGACGTCTTTAGTGCGAATATCGGGCGGCAGATTACCGACGTAAATTCGACAGTCGTTGTTCCCTGCGGGGCCTCGCACGACACCAGACATCGTAAGCCGCTAGCCGGGAGCTAATCAAGCTAACGCTCTGTGTTTACTGTTACTCCAAGCGCTCCGGTGGGTCAATTAATCCCCAAACCGCGCAACGCGTGCAACTCGCGGAGACGGAAAACCGGCAAATGACGCAAAAGTAATTCACCTCTAATGAGCTATCTGGGCATAATAAAGGGCTGCGGACGGTAGAAGTGAACTGTGTTGCCCCACGACTCACGCGCGCCACCCTAAGCGTGCTTCGGCCCTAGAAAGACGCCGCGCCGCGGATCAAGTAGCTGTTGCATCCGCCTACTAAAGTAGTTCCCACATTAACCACAGGCTAAGGTGATGATTAATCATCAATACATCAATTCTGTTACAGCAAGTAACTGTGGTCCAACAACTGACAAAGACGAATAATTTACATCTACCACAGGTGTCAAGTTTTCCATATGCTGATCTAATGTTTACAAATAGTCATGGGGGAAGTTATTTTCGTTAATGCAGTGCTTCATGATAAATGGAACAAATAACAAGTTCACAACACATACCACTGTTTGGTAGAGGGAAAATATCTAGACTTGTTTTACCTCATTATTACAGGAAAAACGATATGTATAATTACAATTTGTAAATAGAGTAAAAAAAAAAAAAGGATCTGTAGTGCATGTGCAGTTCAATGGATGAATACTGGGTGTATATGACATATTGCTATATTGTGTTACGTATGGCTGTATTGCAAACGGTCACACTCTAAACTGAAAACGTATACATATTTGAAAATGCAACACAATATGAGCCTCTACAAAATTGCACAGAAAATTCAACATAATCATTTGAAACCAATCAAGACAGCACTTGGATGTTTATATTTGCACAATTTTAATGATGACATTACACTGCTAACGCTAGCCGGTGTGACAACACTAAGAATACAGCATCAGTGTTTTCTGCAGTGGTGCAAATTAGCACTAAATTCATTCTGGTGCAACATGTACTTCCCCTCACTGCGGCTTGATTAACTTTCACACAAGATGAAGCTGAATTAAACAAAACCGCCCACGCAGAGAAGCTTTACACATCTTAACACAATGCTACAGCACGATGCGCAAACTATCAACCCTGTCACATGTGTGGGAGGGTTTTCTACCCAACATATTGCACTGCAATGAAAGTAAGAATAACAACATTAAAAACAAGCATGGAACGTGTTGAGAAAATTTGCCACAAAAACAGAATTATATAACATTCAAATCTCTACGCCTAGGTGTGTAATAATGATAACTATTTTTGGTCGCCAGTTTTAAAGACGTTTATATGAATTAGTGAAATTACCTGATGCCACAGTCTGATTGTCCCTATTTACCAGGAAGAGAAAACTCTGCCATCTCTTTACACGTATGAATCGCAGAGTTTTGAATTGGCCTACATATTGTATCTACCCTAAAAGTTCAGAGTGTTGCTGTGCGCGGATGCTGTTTGGACAGAAACGACTCTAATTAGTCAGGATGAACTGCACCGCTGCCCTCAGTATGCGAAACAGGAACCATAATTGCGTTTGCTGGCGTCTCCGCTGGCGTCGCTGCCGCTGCTGCTGTACTTCCCCTGACTGGACAGGCTGTTCACCTGTGGGCAGAGAGGCAAACAAGCTGCCGTCAACAGGCACAGCTACGGATTCTGATGTTGTTCTGAGGCCCTTGTTGAGGCCCGGCGGCCGTGCCTCTGCTCTCTTAATGAAGTGCTCCGTGGCTGCCTTCTCGTTCTCCTTGTGGCCTCTCCAGGCCCTCAGCGCCGAGGCCTGCAGGGCTCGTCCGAAGGAGAAGGTCATGGTCCAGGGTTTGGGCAGGGGGCAGTTGTTGATGGCGTTGAGATGAACAGATGCCTCCTCTTCGCTCTGACCCCCGGAGAGGAATGTGATGCCTGCAGAGAGTGGTAAACATCCAGAACACAACCAATGGGACTCTGAGGGGCTTTGGACCCACAAAGGCTCCACAACGTGGTCCAAACAAGCACGCTAGGGGGCAATTTGTCTTGTCTACCTGGGACCGCGGGGGGGACGGTACGGCGCAGAGCGGTGAGTGTTGCCATGGCAACCTCCTCTGTGCTGTACTTGGTGGGGCAAGCGTGGCCCTGAGTGACCATGTTGGGTTTGAGCAGTGAACCCTCCAGGTACACGTGGTGGTCCGACATGGCTTTGTAGACCGCCGCCAGAACCTGCACGCTCACACACAATCATACAAACACACACACATTGCGTTGCTCATGTACTATGGCCCCTTTTAGAAGCCATCAGCAGGAGGGGGAAACAAACCTTCTCTGTGACGTACTGGCTCCTTTTCAGGTCGTGATCCCCATCGGGCAGAATCTCCGGCTCGATGATTGGCACGATACCATTCTGCAGAAAGAGCAAATCTGTGCACATCACCGCTGGAGTGTGACATCATACCATCAGCGAGTCCCCACCTGCTGGCAGATGCTGGAGTAGCGGGCCAGAACGTTAGCGTTTTCCGTGATGGCCAGCTTGGAAGGGTTGGTGTCGCTTATCTTGAGCACGCAGCGCCACTTGGCAAAGACCGCGCCGTCCTTCTTGTACTGGGCGCAGCGCTCGGACAAGCCGTCCAGTCCTGTTGAGAGCAACAATGTCAGATTGCGGAAGGAGTTGGAAGGCGGCTGGGAGGTCAAACTGGTCATTGTCACACCCTGAGTGGTGGTTTCTCCAAAGGTTCCTGCCAGCGGGACCACACCCTTATCCACCTGAGGAGCGATGGGGTGATAGAATAGAGGGAAAAGGAGGGAGGGACGGAGCAGAGGGAGGGTAAAGGGGGAAGGACGGTAGAAGGGAGGGAGGGAAGGATGAAGTGAAGGGAGGAGGACAGTCAGAATGAATCAGACAAACATGTTCCAGCGCAGACTAACGCCGCTAATCTGGCTAACTTGACCAAAAATATAAAAGTATTTTCTTCCACTTCAGGTTATTTTATGTTAAAATGAGATTCATTGCATGTGATGGAAGGTCTTCAATAAGCTCTGTTGTCTGGTGGGTGGTCTCCAAACATCTGACCTTGACCCCGACCAGGATGCCCTTGTCCCTGATCATTTTCACGAAGGGCACGCCGCTGTCCGAATGCTGATACAGTGTCTCGTGGAAGAAGATCACCCCACCGATGCAGCTATTGATACGGTCGTCGGCACTGAAGAGGATCTGCCGGTACTGTCGGCGGTTCTCCTCCGTGTTCTCCACGCCCACCTGGGCCAGACGCTTGGCCATGCTGCCTGCCAGTCACAGCGGCAGCGTTAGCAAAGCTGGCGGGCTACAAACATTTTCAACATTCGACCGTTTCACCGACCCACAGACTCGTCCGCGGCCAGGATGCCTTTCCCGGGAGAGACGATGCGCAGGGCTGTGTCATGGAGATCCTTCTTCTGAGCCTCGGAGAGGGAAGGGAAATGGTGGGTCATCCTGACAGACCAGACTGTGGACGAAGGAAACACAGCAAAGTTAGTCAGGTCTGCCCAGCCGTCTATGTAGACGTCTGTCTGTTTACCTACCTAAAAATCCATCCATTTTAAATCAACCCACTATTTCTGGTGCAAATGTACAAAAGTCACAGCACTGATGAAATCTTCACATATTCTGATAATAATTAGACAACAACTGGGGTGATTGCACAAGTCGTATTTAAACAGCAGTTTCAAAAAATTCTTTCTCCCTCACAAAACTTTTCAGCAACATGAAAAAGGTAGAGTGCAAAAAGTCGTTTCTCTTCCCTGACACCATTGATTTAATCCTGTGAGGCATCTTAAAGTACTTTGTAATCTTTTTTTAAATACAACATAATGCACATAGTGCTGCACCACCATCCTTATTCTTATCAGGAAGGTTTAATGCCGTGGAAAGTTCTTACAGGAACAATATGTACTCACAACCTGGGAAGTTCCCTCGCTTAATGTCTCTAATAGAAACACAAAAAAGAGCGTCACAGGTCTTACCAGGCAGAGGGAGAGAAATCCAGCGGTGAGGGAGAACGAACGACAAGTGATGTGACGCTCCCGCAGTGTGTGTGTCACTCTAATATGTCACACCTCGCTGGGTGGGGTTTACCCACCCACCGCTGGCCCACATGAGTCGAGAAAATTGAGCTGAATCACTTTTATCCGCCTTCGGCAGCACGTCGCTCGTTTGCCGATTTGGATTCATTCATGTTTCTTCAGTAACATTGTGATGACAAAAAAACTAAACAAATTTGTGAAATTAAGCTGTATCTAACAGAATTTTTTTTTTCCGATTACCATTATACGTTTTCGCTGTGTAGCACCAAGTTAGCACCAAATAAACACATTGTACCTCGGCCGCCACCCCCACAGCAACCTACTTTAAGCTCATCCATACCTCTCTTTGCTCTATTTTTATCTTAATTAGTTAAAACGTGCCCCAAGGCAGGATTCAATTCCCCTGATCATTTCTTCTTCACCTTCCAATCCTCTGGAGCTTATTAGTCTCAGAGCAATTCACGTGCCCAGTGGCTTCATGTGGACGTAACGTGCCAGCGAAAGCCTCGGAAATAGAAATGATATCCAGGTTCCCCCACACTAAAGCGAAGATGCTAATAATTATGTTAATATGGCCCAGTTTGGCTCCAAAAGAGGTCGGCTGATGTTTGCGAACAGGTGTGAGGAGGAAATGTTAAAAAAAAAACCATAGAAAGCCAAAGTTGAGGACTGCTTCCCCTCCATGCTCCTCCGTTCTCCTCCTTGTTGTGCCCTTGAGCAAGGCCCTAGAACCCCAAAGTCAAGGTGCCACCTCAGTTTCCTCCCAGGATAACTGAAATGAAGTAAAGAGAGAGCGTCTAGTCATACAAATAAAATTGATTTTATTAGTCTTGGTCCAGCTGGAGTACTGTTCATGTCCCATGTACCTTTCGGGGGACTCCTGTCGTCACCATTGTGGGTCAGTGTGCCTCTGGAAGCAGATGTGGGCCACTGGACTGATGCCACAACGCCACCCGGGTGGACCTGCCAAAGACAGCGGCCTGAGAGGCTCGCCGCCGCCATCACGGGACAGGAGTCGGAAATAGAGGCACAGGTCCAAAAAGTACAGCAATTACAGGCCGCCATCCTCCTCAGGGACTCTTTTATCTCCGCTGGCTGATTGAAACCTAAATGATGAGGCTTTAAATGGTCCTCAGCTATTAATGGCCGTCCTTGATTTAGACGCCTGGGGAAATAGGTCAACACCAAAGCGGGAGTCTTCTGATAATGTCAAGGTATGAGGAAGAAGACACCGGATCGGTTCTGAAGGAGTCTTAACGACATGTTGGGATCGAGGCTCAGCAGGCCCATTTGTGGATCTCACAGAATATGGTGCGAAACTGAGAAAGAGGCGCTATGAGTAGCGCTGCTCACAACATCGCTAATCACTCTCGCTTTAACAAAGTCTGTGAAAAACACAGTTTGGCATCGATAGCTTAAAAGCTTCCAAAATTAATTTCGCACAGGCTATGTTACCGTAACCTTACCCACCGCTACGAGCCGACACGCGTAGACAGAAGACACACGGCTTAGAAGCTCAACTTAATGAGCCCCAAAGTGGGAAACAGGTTGTCGGAGAAAGTGGCGAGAAAGCAACAAAGACAGGAAGCTCCCGAAAAGGATTTGGGTGGGGCCTGGCGACCAAAACGAGAGTCCAAACTCAGCAGGGGGAGACACACACACCCAACCCGACTGCGACATTTTATTGCTTCATTTACGGCAGAATTTGGCTTAATGAGCGCAAATATGAGGAAAAATCTAAAGTCGTTTGGATGAACGTTTCCTGAGATTCAGCCTTGATAAATCTTATAAAATATAATGTACATTTCCACTTTCCTACAAGTACAGTTTCATAAATTCATTAAATAAACAAAAAAAAGGTGCAAATTCTGCAACGATTGCTCCTGTTTTCCCTCAGCTGCCGTTTTGTTTTGGATTTATTTCTGGTCTTGCGTGGGCCTGCGAAGCTCTTTGAGGCCGATTCGGTAAAAATAAACATCTAGTCGAGCCAACACAAGGAGGAACAGCAAGCGTCTAAAAGAGATGCTCCAGTGTGACGCTCGTCTGCTCCTCCTCCCCGACCTGCTCGCTGAGATGGACGTCGTCACCGTCAAAGTCTTGGAAACAGGCCGCAGAAAGGCCTCTGGACGCTGTGACGGCCCAGTCAGGGTGATTCCTGAGCTCCAGGATGGAGTGGACCGGCCTCCTTTGCAGAGTCTCAGCGTCAAATGAGAATCCGGAGAAGAAGGTTTGAGCTTTGAATTGCTTTATGTTCCTCAGACGCTTTGCTGGGTTCTTGCACAGAAGCTGTGGGACAGAGGAAAGCAAAGAGAAGTTTTCGTGACCCTTCTCAGGCTGATCCTGGTTCTTCACAGCAGAATTGTGGACCTCAGTCAGCAGCAGCCTGAGAGGAGCGCTGAAGGTCTGGGGAAGAAGATAAGAAGCTCCCATGACTTTGGCCAACATGCTGCTGTGGTGCGACTCTGGTGGCAGCGGGAACTGAGGAAAAACAGAGACAAAGGAGAGCAGGAGAGAACGCAGGTGACAACAAGGCGATGACCTTTGACCTCACCTCCCCAGTCAGCAGCGAGAACATCACAATGCCGAGGGACCACCAGTCTGCCGCCAGATCGTACGGACCCCCACTGAGAACCTCAGGAGCTGGGGGACGAGACAGGTTACTGCAAGAATAAAAACTACTCATCATCATCATCATCCTCATCAATATTAGTGTCATTACTATCATTTATACAATTAATAGTTGAATGTGATTAATGCCATCAGTAGCAATGATACTACTACTACTACTACTACTACTACTGCTACTACTACTAATAATAGTGATAGTAATATTGATTATCATTATCATTGTTATTATGACTACAGTGATACTACTACTACTACCACTACTACCACTACTAACAATAATAATAATCATTACCATTACTACTACTACTACTATTACTACTACTACTACTACTACTACTAACAATGATAATAATAATAGCAAATAGTAAATAATAGTTATTATGATCATGATGATGATGATGATGATGATTATCATCATTATTGCTACAACTATTATCATTATTAGTAGTAGTATTAGTAGTAGTAGTGCTATTGTTATTGCTATCATTATATATACCAATTATATATGATGAATAATAAGAATAAGAATAAGAATAAGAACAATAAGAATATATCGTTGGCAAAGGAAACTTGGATATTTCTCGTCCCCCACCCATGTACTCGATAGTCCCACAGATGGTTGATGTCCTTCCTCCTCGTTTCAGCCGACGGCAAAGTCCAAAGTCAGACAGGCGTAGATGACCTGGAAACAGGAGGCCATGAGAGAGGAGAGGGC
>OMPJ01011025.1:0-12456 GCA_900312935.1 Carapus acus
TAATAAAATGAATGAAATAACAAGTTAATTAATTAGATTGACCGCACGTGTGCATCTAAGGATTAATTGCTGCAACTGCAGGGGCGTTTTTTGATTTTGATGTTTCAAACAGCCGCATCAGTCACAGCCGCCTAACCCTAACCCTAACCCTAGCTCTAACCCACAGCTCGGCGAGGGAGCATTTTTCTGCATGCTAACCGCACTCGAAGTTGTGCGAACCAACATCCTAATTCAAATTTGGCCCCCGACCTGCAGAGCTCCGTCTAGCCGTCTCCACGCGCCCGATTGCTCAGTTCAGGCAGGACGACGTGTTGAGTGCGGCTGCAAACGAATCAACAACAAGCGCGAAAATCCTCCAGAGTTCAACACTTTCGCAGGTTTTACCATCTGTTCACAGTTTGTGTTCATTTTATTTACGCATGCATGACATTCATGGAAGCCTTTCGGAAATGTAAGCAAAGCGAAAAACACCCCCGAACAAACACACATCACTCCATCAGCAGATTCCTCCGGTTCTTTGTTGTTGTTGTCTTGACAGAGCTACATATTTCTGGTCTGGGCACAACACTCAAACAATGACAAACTGATGCCGAGACACGATTTCAGACGCGCTCACAGCAGGTGGGAGAAGATGGAGTGTCCGCAGCGCCTCGCTCGCGGGGGAAATTGAGTCCGCGAAACCCATTGTGGAGGAGATGGAAGGGCAAAGCGGAGCTGCGTTTCCAGGGGTCACGCCGAGGTCAAGCCGTAACTCCTCGGCCGGACATGAATTATGTACGTGAGTTTCTACCATCAATCTCTTCAGCGTTATTTTGCTCCCTCGCGCGGTTTATCTTCGTGGGAGGAGGGTGGCGCCGTGGACGGAGCTGTCACACGCCCCGACGCGGACCTGATGATTTTTTCTCTGAGCTGATTGGAGACCTGGCGGGCTCCACGTGCGAACGCCGGAGAGAGATATAAGGCCCAAACAACTGGCCCCGGCTCATAATCGTAAATATCGGGAGGGAGTATTTACCGTGTTGGGGCTGTTTTTCATGGCGGGAGGAAAAAGACGCAGGTTGCTGTGTTAGGACGTTAAAGTCTGAGATGTTTGGACGGGCTGCCGGGCGGATGCCGCGCTTGATGTGTGTTCTAATGAGACGTGTCCTCCCCTCTGAAGAGTCGGAAGACCCCCACTTGTCAAGGAATCTTGAATATATCTGCGCCCCGCTCGCTCATCAGCCCGAGTGCTATTTTGGCTTGTTTGACAGATGCTTTATTATGACTGGAAGTGTTTAACTAAATATTACTCCTGCCCTCTGGCTGCTTAGATTAGGATCTGTTTAACATTCTTCTTCTCTTTCCCTTTAAAAGGCAACATATATCTATTAGGCCATCTGCGTTTCAAGTTCGCCCCCACTTCTGAACATGATTCCTTTTGACTTTGCCGCTCACCCGCTACAAGGAACGTTAATTTATCGTAATCCTTTGAAGCGGCGAGCCGGAGGAAGCTCAACCCCGAGTCGGCAGCCTTCCTCGCGCTCTCCCCGAGCCCAAATGCCGTGTGGCATGTTTGACATAGCGAATGAAAGGAATAACGCAGGTTGTCAGGTAGGAAAGAGTCGGGCCACGAGGCCACGGCAATCAGGAAAAGTTGGTCCGGCACTCGGCACGACTTCAATAAAATACCTCCAGTCCTACTTTTAAAAGCATTAGTCCGGGGCAAATTAAAAACTAGAGTGCAATTAAAAGAAATCACTGTGTAAATGTTAGCATGTGGAAGTTTTGCTTTTCCTTCCACCCCCCCCTTTTTTTTTTCCTCCCTCGACGCTGAACAAAGAATGCCCCAGAGGCAAAGCCGTGCAGCTGCTGAATATTACCGCATCCATGTGTTTTACATAAGACGCCATTATAATCAAAATCATAAAAAAAAAGCGGTAACGCGACCCTGTTAAACATGTAAATACAAGTCACCAGAGGTGGAGTTCAACTATTTGCGGGCATTAATCCTGGCCTTAACTGCACGAGCCTTCGGGGAAACGATCTGTCATGAAAATATATAATCACCATTATTTATATTTCCATTAATATCGTCGTCTCTCGTGACGAGCTGGTCTCCCCGACTCGATTATGTATCCGGAGAAAAATGTTCGGCCATTACGCATTCAAAACCTAATAAGACCACAAGAGGGGTTCGTCTCCAGTTAGTCGCCAGAGGAATGCGTCGGACATGCTGATGTAAAGGAGGGAAAACGTTTGGCCCAACAATGGCGGAACGTCGGAATTCTGCGACTCCCTTCTGGCTCAGACGGGTCCAGACTGTAAACAACATGTCGCCGCCGCCGCAACGTTTAGACGCATGGCGAGGAGTCGCTTTTGCTGGCAACTCCGTCGCTCTGCTGCTGCCGTGCACGTCCAGAAAACAAAAGGAAAAAAGGAGAGTTTTGGGAGCAGCCTGGAGATGAATAGATTTCACTCACATTACAGACCATTTGGGGCATGTCAGGCCAGACGGAGGGGCGGTTTTGATGCACAGCTTTAAATCGAGAGAAACACGCTCAGTCCCCCAACCAGGCCCCCTGTTTTCAAATTTTGGAACGAAACTGATGTGTTGTTTACAAAAGTAATGCTGGACAGAGGTAAACCACATTTGTCATTTGGTTTTCTAATTTTCTCAACCTGCCAGATCAGCCTCAGATTCCTTCAGCTAGAAGGGGAATGTTTATAAGATGGTAGCGAGACCTACTATGAGGTTTGGTTTACAAACAGAGGCTCTGACTAAGTGAGAGGAGGCTGAGTTGGAGGATGCTGAGGTGCTGAGGTTTTCTTTGGGTGTGACCAAGATAGACAGGATTAGAAATGAGATCACCAGAGGAACAGCGAAGGTGGAACGATTTGGGGTTAAGGTAAAAGAGGCAAGACTGAGAAATTGGTCTTGAGTAATTGAGATATTGGACAGAGGAGGAGCACAGAGAGGGTAGTAAAGGAGGACCTGAGGGTGGTGGGTGTTTCAGCGGATGATTGGAGGGACAGAAGGAGGTGGAGATGGGTGATCCACTGTGGCGACGCTTGAAGGGGGCACCCGGAAGGAGATAAGAGGAAGAAGAGGAGGATCTAACTCAGATTGACTCCCTGGCTGTGAGCAACAATCAATAAAATCACCTGGCAGACGACAGAAATAAAGATCCAGCATCGCTCTGATTCAAACGGCCTTTGGATATCTCAGCAGTTCATCCAAAGTGCATCTGAAGTCATACTTTAAATTTTTTTTTCCAAGAAACCAGAGGAGCAAATAACTGGCACGTTTATGTTGGGGCCCTGCTGGTCTGCCGAAGCCTGAAACACTCAAACCTTTAGTTAAAAGACACCGAGGGTGTCGCCTCACACCAGGGCAGACGAGTTTCCATGGGAGGAACGAAGATGTCTGGCCAAATCCACTTTTCCCCCTTATTACAACGGATATTTCCGAGCTGTCAGAGGTTGAAGTCTGGGTTTCGGGAGTGTATCGCTGACAGCAGCGGGCTTCCTCCCCCCACCCTCCGGTAGGTTCGGTATCTCTCGCGGCGTGGTGGATTCCCCCCCTCCGATCCCCGAGCCGGCGACGCCTCTGGCACGCCGCTCGCTCCCCACTTAGCGGCACACACTAATTTACTGAGACTCGACACTGTTTTGGGTCCGCGGTGCAATTCCCACGTTGCAGCTGAGAAAATATATCGCCGGCTGCCTGGTCGCATAAGGCTCAACTCGCAGTGACGTGCGGTCAGGGGAGGCAGGAGAGGCGCTGCCTCACCTGGAAACATGGGAAGAAAAATTGTCAAATAATAAAAAAAATTTTTATGGTTGTACTTATTCGGTGATTTGCACCATTAAGTTATTTTTATCCTTCGAATGCACAACTTGCCAATACCCACACTCTACACTCTGCGAATTAAAATAAAAAGTATTGCGAATTTTCTCAAAATGAATGAAAACATAAATAAAGAAAAATATTGCCTCATGGCACAAACATGTTTAATGAGGAATACCTGGAATATGAATATATTAAAAATTTTCTTTGTAAAGATTTTGAAGAATAACAACCCCTGGGGTCAATTTTTACCCCACATGTGCATCTTAGGGTTAAACATAACCCGTTGACTTTTGCCAATTAAAGGGTGAATATGATACATTGAAGGGTTCATATGTTTTTGCCTCACAAGGCACATCACCATCGACACATCACGTTGTAGAACCCTGGGCCTCAGCAGGAACTGTTTCGAAGTAAGCAACGGTTGATGAGGATTTTGGAAAAGGGCGGCAATAAAAAAAAAAAAAAAATGCTGAGAACCTGCTCCTGGGTGGCTCGTGGGGGCGGTAAGGCCGAGAAAGCATTTCCACTGCAAATGCCTCCAATAACATATTACAGCCATGCGGGCAAGGGGTTTTTATGAGTCTGTCCTGGGAGTTATATGGATTAAATTAGCTTAATCAAGAAATGGGGATTCTGTTGTCGTTAGCTGAGGATATTGATGGGATCTGGCTGGTACATGGGCGTGCCACACCTCCTCACGTCGGCAAATAGGTCCGTCGAACGTGCGGAAGGAAGACGAGGAGGAATCCGAGTCACTTCACAGCAAAATTTCAAGGCCGGCGACCGCGAGACGATCGCCGAGCGGGACCTTCTGGAGGCGTCGCTCTGTCATTACCCTCCCGAGTGTGAGTGAAGAGCCTTTTTTGGCACAGCACCGCAATTTTCTGGCTTTTCCACTTCGCAAACATTTTTACAGCCGTGACAAGCGACGACCGAGCAGGCCGCAACAGGCGGCTCTGTCACCTCAAAACAACCGCCCCGCGGTGCCATGCCAGACGGCTAAATATAGCGCCTCCCTGTGGGGAGGCTGGGGGGTGGGTGGGAGGAAGCAAAGGGAATCTGTTGAGTCTGACCGGCTATCTTGCGGCTTAATTAACGAACACAGGACACAGTCACAGCAAATTAGAGGCCTGACCGAGGCTCTTTGACTCACAGCTCTGTGGGCTTTTCCACATGGCGACCGCAACGTCAATGGCCTCTCACATCACTCGTCGGTGCCATAATGTTCACCCAGTCGCCCCACTTCATACGCGCGGTGTTTACTCTCTGTTTACCCGTCGGCGCAGCACTCCTACCTATCCGGATCGCTTCCAAAACATCTACCAACTCCGTCCCCTCTATTTTCCCAAATCACAGACGCGCAAAGCCCTCCATGTGGCAGTAATTTGGACCGGCCGACACCCAGTGGTGAATGAGCCTGACCCCCTTTTTCTGCCCCCTCCCGCCTCTCCGACACCCTCTGGCGAGCCACATCTATGGCGGGAGCTCTGACTCGCAGCCCCCGCATCATTAAAGTCTGGATCAAGTGTGCGTCTATCCGGGGGAGGCGGAGTTCCACGTCGACGTCTACGCAATGTATGTGATCCACTGCAGGGTCCAGAGAACTTTTCTGGTTCTGGTCGCTTATGTCCCCCCCCAGCTAGAACAAACAGCGTATTTGGAAAAAGGAGGGTGACAAACTCCTGTGCTGCATCAAGCAGAAGCCACCATGTTGTTTGAACAGCTTTGCCATTCGGTTTTCATACAGTTCCACGCAGATGTCAGTGTTCGGTCACCGTTTTTGTGACCGTTGGGCGTATTTGTGAGACTTAGCAGATAATTGGAGTGAATGTATCCTGCCTCATATAGCTGCATATCTGCAGGGAAATGCTGTAAAAAATGAAAAAAAAAAAAGATTCAATTCGAGCCAAATCCCTTTGTGCATTGATTAAATAGCCGCGCTGGGATACGCGCTGCATGTCTCACTTCCCCGGTAGCAGAACGCGGGTTTTGTTAGCGTGACGGTTGCTGTTAAATAGCCCGCTTGCCAGAAAGAGGCAGTGGCCTTTGACCCCGTGCAAGTAGACATCCTCCGCATGCCCAATAAAAGCCCCGCGCCTGGCCATAAGCCGCGCTTTGTTTCTAATACATCCGAGCAAAAACATTTATTGGACTAATTACAATGGTCTCCCATTGAATTTCTTCCTGTGTTGCACATGCTTTGGCACGGTTCCCAGCACTGTGTCAAAACCATTCTATATTCACGACCGCGGTGCCAACTGCCACACACAGGCACACACTCTCACACGCACACACACGCAGGCAGGCAGGCAGGGAGGCAGGCAGGAAGCAGAGGAAAACACATTGTTGGAGAAATATGAGTCTCTGCTCGAGTTTGCTACTTATTCGCCGATGGAGTATGTGTAAAAATAATAGAATACGAGACAAACAAAGGGATGAAAAAATGAAGAAAACTTTCATCTGATTAAAGTAGGCAGAAATTCACACTTAATCCATCCTCTGAGGGGGGAATTTACGATCTAGAAGGAGATAAGACAAGATATTAACCACAACAATCGCCCTCTATGCTTAACGTTGTATTGTAGAGGTACAGGGGGAAAACTTGACCCAGGTTTGAGCTGAAGCTCTCACTTTTAACTTGTTTTGATTTCAAAGTGTCCACTTCGAAGTCAGGACTCGCTCACTTATGAAGATGAATGACACCTGGCGCAGTGTGACCTCTCCTCCTCGGGGTGAAAAGGTCAGGAGCCCCTCCAACCACCACATGTCTTCCTCTCCTCTGCCGCCGCCGCCACCGCTCTGCTCACACCTAATTAGCACAATCCGCCTCGACACACACACTCGCGGTCCGTCTCGATCGAGTTGTAGAGGAATTGAATAATTTCCATCATCGTGCAATGTTTTTTTTCCTCCCCGCGAGCTATTCAAAACTGAGCTATCCGTCCCATCGGCCCCTACCGCGCCACATGTCCGCAGCCTAGTAAATTTTTCGAAGGTGGTCCGTCACCCAAGTGTTAACCAAAGTCGCTTCCAGCTTGATTTCCTCTCCGGCAGAGCGCAGGGAGGTATGGCAGGTGGCCACCGCAGTGTGGGAGCCATTGTGCTACACTCAGCCAGGCCGGATCACACCTATGATCACAGTAACCGCCAAGGTTAGATAAATGCTGTGGCGTTAATTGAGTAGAGAAACTAGTATGGAACACACAGATGGACTCCAATGCGGCAGCAAAGGGAGCAAAAAAATAAAAATAAAGTTTGCAACCAAACTGCCTCGACAGCAGAACAATGGTGAGCGGGTGGGTGCCACTTAAGCGCACTTGATGGAGATTTAATAACCCTCACACACACACACACACACACACTAGTGAATGTATACATGGAAACATACACATTTACTCACACGCATGCACAGACAACCAGTCTGGAGCCTGGCAGACTCCTGCTCTGATCCCACCCTCACGCAGCACCGCAGGGGGGCCGAGCGCCGTGCCAGGGCCGCCTCTCGCCCAGACGGATGCCCGTTCGACGCCCCCGTACCAACAGGGCTGCTGCCAAACCACACAGAGAGATAGTAAATGAGAGGAGAGTGTCGGCTTCCTCACACACACTCACACACACACGCAGACAGACGCAGGAAACAATGCATCAGGGCAATAATTAGGGGGTCTCAGCCACCCCTCCCCTGCCACACTATTTAATCAGTTTTAACCTTTGGCGCACGACTTTGAGTGGGAATCTGCTTCATTTCATTAATAAATGTTTCCGAAGTGGATTTTAAAGTGGAGTTTTCGTATCTGTCCAGTTGGGAAATGAGCATTTTGCATCAGAAAATAGCAACATACAGTTAGTTGAATTAAAAAAGAAAAAAGAAGATAAGGCCACTGGAGCGCCTTTTGCCAAAAAGTGCACCGAGTGACTAAACTGTAATCGTTGCTGTCAAAGTATGAATCAAAACATGACTGACATGATACGCACACTCTTCAGGAATCTCAAGAATTGGTTCCTTATCTAGAAACCGTCCGCACTGAATCACAACATGAGCACCGTCGCATGTGAGAGGATCCAAACCAACAAGCTTTTCATTCCACTTTCTGCGTTCAATCACCGAGAGCAGCACAAGCAGAGAGCAGAGTGTGAAGCCAAGGCCCCACACACCACAGGTCACACCCTGATCCCATGTTTCTTTCCCTCACACACACACACACTCGCACACACATACACAACCAAGGCCAAGAACCACTGATATAAGGTCAAAACCTCCCCGACAGCTGAGTTGATTAAACGCGGTCTACAACCCACCACCAACACCACACCGCCCAATAAAACAGGGTGAGCGGGGGTGTGTGTGGCGTGCACGGGGAGCATCTCTGGCTCCAGCCGTCCTGGACCGAGGTTCTCCTCTGAAAAGGCTCCACATCCACCCACTCGCCGAGGCTGGAGGGCGCCAATCAGCCCCGGCCTCTCATTACGAGGATAATGCCTGTTTGTACACGTGTACGCGTCCTGATGAATATTTCTGCAGACCCTCCAAGTGGAGCCAAAGGTGGCCGCTGAGGCATGGTGCCGCATAATCCAGCCATGAATGAGAGCGTGGGGGAAGGTAAACATTCCTGGACAATGAGACCCTCCTTCGCCCCCCTACCGCGGTCGTAGTTGTACCTACTTAAAACCTGCTTACCCACAATGCTACGCTTTTTGGTTCAATTGGCCCCCCTGGAACTGGTAGATTGGCCCTGCAGGATAACGTAGCCCCGTTTCAGGAGGCCACCGGTGTCAAGCCTCGCCCAGATACAACCCATCTGGGCCGTTATTGAGCACATTACATCCAATTTGAGCGGTTTTAATATGTTGTAATAAGACCTGTTCTCGATTAATCCTCCCTTGAAACCGGTAGTAACTTGGCTACTAGGCACATATAAACTTTGGCTGAATGGTGCCGGGCTGACGGTCAGGAAGGGAGAAAACTGGGACCTTTGTGGATTTGTCCTCACCAGCTGGCTCTGGAGTCCTGGTATAATGGTTGTGCCCATTGCTCTCAAAACACCAGTTAGGGGGGAAATATTCGCCCCAGCCAGTAATCACCAACGTATTTAAGGTGCACGTTATGATTCAGCACCGCCATAAAGATGGCTGAGTGTCACCTCCTGAACCGCAGCACCTACATTCCCGTCGAGTGAACCGAGACAATGTCTTTGTGTTTTGTTTGGGTCTCGGCGTGAAAGAAAATAGCAGGTATTGTGGAGGAATGTGGGTTTAAATAAGCAAAAGAACACTTATAGCACCCACAGGAAAAACTACCCCGAGCCGGGAACAGAAATGCCCGCCTGTTCCGAGTAATGCGGCGCGATATGGATCCCACGGCTCCGCGCTGCACCTGCCGCTATGGAGCCCGGCCGTAGAAACGCCGCCGCGGCGGGCGGCTCGTAAATATTCCCCCCATTTGTCATCCAAAGAAAGAAAGCAATCATGGACAGCGGGGCCGCGTCGCTGTGTGAGGGGGAGTATTAAAGCCGTCCATCTTTCCCCCCTCGTCGTGCGGCAGGTGACGCGGACGTCCAGCCGCTCTGTCTCAGCCTGATCGTCATCAATTATCCAGCCCGTATCCAGCGAGGCTTTGGATCTTCTTACACGTTTCCTGTTTGAAATGTCTCCCTTGCAAAGCAAATACCTCTAAAATCTGCTTTTATTGAATAAACTATTTATTTTGGGAGAATTAAGTTGTTACCAACTGATTCAATAAAGCCCAAAAATCCCTTCAAAGTTGACTTTGGAATGTGTTTTGCTATTAGAAGAGAGCTCTGACTTGATTTAGCCCTAAAACCTCACCCGAAAAGCTGTTCTTTGCTTAACAGGTTTGTACAGGCTCTAATGGCAAACATATGGCAAACTTGTTTGAAATATTACAATTTGGGCACGGGCGTGATCTCGCTCCTTTGCAGTCTCGGCCCTCTCCAAATGCCGCGGCCGAAGCCCTACCAATGCGAATGACTCCACATTTCCCCACAACTCAAAGGGTTTGCGACGCATCATTATGTGTTTATTAAAAGTGGCAAATTATTACAACATTTATGATGCCGCGCAATCCTCGCCGCCCCACCAAAGTCATTATTTCCACTTCTGTCGTGAGCATTGGAACTAATGTGTCACCCTGTCACAAACGCACTTTTATGGGACTTTGGGGAGTATGAACCTCAAAGCCAGGCAGAGGGGCTGCGACAGACTATTAAAGAGAAATAAATAAAATAAGACAAGACTTATTGCAAATTGCTGAATTTCTTGCTTTAACAGACGCAACCCTCAGTGTAGCCACTTCACTCTGTGCTCCTCAACTATTGCATGGCATATTCATCAATGGTGTGTGAATCTGCATATATGTGTTATTTAATATGTATGTGGTTGATAAGAAATGATAAAGCACAAAACACAGAAAATGGTGAATTCCCCCCCTGAGGGATAAATAAGGTGGATTGCTTTTTCTTTTCCGCCAGACACTGTCTCTGTTTGCACTTTGAGTAGTCTTTGTAGTTCCCGCGGTACTCAGTGGATCGAGACAGGCAGTGGGCAAATTGCGGCCCAGGGGCCATATCAGGCCCGATGATCATTTTGATCCGGCCCACTAAAAGTTTGTTCAGAATTCACAACTTTGACTGCATTCCAAGCAAATGCCCAAAACTACATCAACAGAACTAACACTAGACTAGGAAACCGTGGCAAAGATGGAGGAGAAATAAAACTATTTCCATTAAAAGTTCAGTAATGCCACGTCGTAATGCTTTTTTCCCTTTCTGTTTTGTCTATCTATCAAGATTTAAAGTCCAATGTGGCCCCTGAGACGTACAGTACCTTTGCGCTGGGACAACCTGCTTTAATCTTAAAAGAAACGATGGCGATCGCTGATCCATACGGTTTGGAGGCCACCGGGCCACTTCCCGTTGGCGGTTTCACTTGTTGTGCCTTTGAGGCAGCCTTTAATAATAGGAGCTCGAAAAGAACTAATGAAAACGCTCTCTGTCAGATTAAAAGGGAGCTTCAGTCTCAGCCACCTAACCACAATGAGCACAAACATTAAGGACACACACCAGCAAACGCACGCACGCACTCACACACACACATGCATGCACGCGCTCACAGTTTACAGAAGTGGTTTGCCCAGAGAAGGCCGTTCCCTCTGATGTGCGGATGACTGCTAAACCCTCTTAACTACAGTGACAATGTCACACAATCACGCAGATATCAGCTCCGCCACACAAGCGGGAGGTTTGGGTCAGAGGGGAAGTAAAGGCCCGACTACTTAGGAGGAAAAATTCAAAATCCTCCCTACTTCTCTCCCTCCCTTTTTCCAGCGCCGGCCGTGTAACGTGCTGCAGTGGCGCTGGTGGTCTTCCATTTAATGAATCCACTTCGGTGCAGTTTCCCTCCATAAGCCTTTAGGTTTAATCCCTCAGTCTGGAGCAGTGATAGTCTGGCCCAGGGGATGACATCTGTGAATCGTTCATTAACTTGTAACCAGCAGCAGATGTCTTTTAAAACAACTCGCTACATCTACGCTTTATATCCTTCCCCCCGCCACTGTATTTTTTTCTTTTTTTTCATCTGCCGGTGGACAGACTGGCTGCATCCAGCAGTTTTGTTGACCCCGCGCGTGCAACGCTGGGGGATTATGCGAGAAGAATATGCAGTTTTACGACAAAGAGGCGGCTCAGTCGTAACGTGGCGGAAGTGTTAAGCTGTGAAAATGAATTGCTTGGTGTGGTGCTTCTCCTGTGTGCGGCGCTGGTGGCAGACGGGGGATGGAGACCACAAAAAAGTCTGTTGTTATTGAAATAATATGTGTGTGATTCAGAATTCTACACGATCCATTGTAACACTGAAAGTAGGGGAATGGTTTGAAAACTGCAATTTACAATTGAGATGGTACACAAGCACTGGAATGCAGTGCAAACACAGAATATACACTCAAAAGCTGCCATTCATTTTGTATTTGGTGGTTTTCAGAGATGTTTCTATTCATTGTCGCACTCGAAGTCAGGGGTGGGCAAACTCCGGCCTGTGGCCCAATGGTATATGCAATCCGGCCCACCAAAGATTGCGACAGAATTCACAGTTCTAACTGCATTGAAAACAAACAACGAAATCCACAGCAGCAAAACTAACACCAGACTTTGATGCACTGGCAAAGATGGGTGAAAAACAAAACTGGTCCTATTAAAAGATAAATATTGTGACACCCGAATGCTTTTCTTCAGTTTCTGTTTGATATGTCTGCACCTTGTGCTGATGCGGCCCTTCTGTTAAAATTTAAAAGTGAATGTGGCTCCTGAATCGGAATCGGAATAAATCATCTATCGGTGGTTGTACACATGTTAGAGTCGCGTCTGACGTGTGGTAAATGTGAGTGAAGTGCTCAGTAATATTTTGTTACATTAATGCTTGTAAATGTTCGTTTGGAGCAGCCCACATATGCCAGCGTGTCCTGTTATGAGATCGTTAAGTTTGCCCAGTGATACTCTCTTAAAGAACCACTGATCTGGTGTAAAAGGTATCTGGTGCCTCCGGGGGCACCTGTGAAACATCTTCAGGCACGACTCTCAACTGCTTTTTATCGGTTCTGGCGATGGATGGGGACA
>OMPJ01011027.1:0-10452 GCA_900312935.1 Carapus acus
GTCAGTTCATAATTTGAAACTTCAAATATTATAGCTTCATTAGACAAAAGCCTCTGTTATCTTTTCGACAATGGAAAAGCTATGCAATGTATTTTTTCATTTTTTCAAGTATTTCACATTGTATTTGTATTACTTTGCCATATGACAATTTCAGTGCTTGAATTAAAATACTGACAAGGTTAAGTTAACAACTTTGTTCTTATTTATTTCAATGCAGTTGCATGGTGTCCACTTTCGCCACTGTCCACTGTCAGTCTAACTCTAAGTCTTGATGTCTAATATTGAAGGTCGACCCGACGTGACCCTTGTTCTCATCACCTAATCTTTTGCTGCTCTTACCAGTGGCCGTGTTGGAGATCAGCTTGCTGGTCTTGAGCGGCAGCACTTTGATGAAACTGATGCCCGTCCTCTCCGCGATGCCGACGTCCACCGTCAGGTTCTGGACGGGCTGTCCCGGCCTCAGACCCAGTCGCAGCTCGTAGCGGCCCAGCCGTCGGGGCAGCAGCTCCTCGTAGGACAGGGAGAAGGACACTCGAGTTCCAGAGGGGACGCTGACCGCCACGCGGAACTTCTCGGTCTCCCTCTCTCTGAAACGCCGCAGACGGGGAGAAACAGCCCTCAGCGCTGGGTTGGACGGCTGGCTCATCTTTCACACTTTGGCGTTAAACTCAGGAGAAGCACGGCATGTACAAATTAAGATTTACATAAGCAAATACTTCACGAGGAAGCAATATTTCAAATTGAAACTCAGAGGAAGTTAGAGGTAAAGAAAAAAAAAAAGGACTTAAATTTTGTCTTGGGACTGACTTGGTGGCGACGAGTCCGGCTGTTTTTCCTTGCTTTTTAGCAGCGTCGTAAATTTTCCTGGCAGCAGCTCTTTCCTTCACCTGGGCCACGTACACCTTACCGTTGGAGGTGCTGATGGGATGGAGGAAAGGAGACGAAGAAGTGACTCTCTGTGTGTGAGTCACAGTAGCCAGATTATGTTACGGTCACAAACACGCCTGGCCAGCAAAGGGTGGTCAAAGCTGGATCTCATTTTTATTTTGCCGTGTGGCTCTACAGCCGCCACAAGGCTGGGTTATGTAGCGTTACCTAGCCGTTCACAAACATGCGTCATGTATGTTTACATAACAGACTCCATAACGTGAAGGGGTCACACCGAGGGCGAGCCTCGCCTCGCAATTTCCCTCAAAAAACATGATTAATGAAGCCAGATGCCAGATCACAGGCGGTCGTGACACTCTGAGGCTACGCAGCTTTGTGCTACACCCGCTAATATACCGACGCGAACCCAAACCGCTCCAGAGTTTGATCCTAGCTAGCGGCGGTGACTCCAGCTACTGCTGATGTCACATGACAAGGTGCTAAATTAAGGTCAAGTCCTTTGAACCAACAAATCCAAATAGAAAAAACATCGAGAGCCAATGAAAATAAACGCGCAGGCTTGAAGCGCCACTTGTTCGGAGACATAGAGCAGAATGGCGACGGGGGAGCCGAGCGGGGTGGAAAATGAGGGCACTTGTATTTCTACGCGTGGCTGGCTGAGAGAGGGTGAAGGAGCGGCTGTACATCGGTGACCCGCACGCAGAACACAGACGCCTTAGTTTCGGACACAAAAAAGGCACAGAGGCGACCAAACACATCTGCCGAGCCCTTTTTTCCTCTGCGATTAGCGGACGGCTTCAGGTTCTAAGCGTGCGTGCGAAAATATGTGCGAACGCAGGTGTGTGTTTGGGGAAAGACGGCGAGCGGCGGGGGGAAATGAGAAGATTGACGTGCATGAGACCAGAGGCAGTAAAGAGCTGGAAGTTTCTGTCTCACGTGTGCGTGCAAAGTTTTAAATCGACATGGATGCATCGAGCAGAGGTATGCGGGAGTGTGTGTGAGTGTGTGTGTGTGTGTGTGAGTGGGCAGCGTATCTAAACTGGCCCGACGCCTTGGTAAACTGTGCAGGGGAGAAAAAGGGGCGACTGGGCAAACTCCTGTCATTTTCTCTATTAACTCTCCCCCGTACATTTACAAAGCCCGGCATTCATCTGCCCCGAGGTCCCCCCGCCGCTGACCCACTTCCGCTCTCAAATCCAGCTCCCAGCTCGCTGTTTGCCCTGAAATATTGACTTATTTGTTTTGTTTATATTTAGCAGTTTGGGGGCTAAGTGGTCACTGACCCCTGTGATCAAGTGATGTGTGCTATCGTGTTTCAATATCAGACCCCCATCACCTGGCTCAGGGAATGGAGAGCTCGCCTAGAAACCTGAGGGTAGCTGGTTTGAAATCGAGCAGTTATGCCAACTTATCCGTGGAAGAGACAGCGAACACCCAACTGCTTTATGGGTGCCTTGTTCCTTCACAAAACAGTATGAAAAGCATCACATGTGCAAAGATGAACTGCTGTGACCACGCAGACTCACATGGTGAAGTTGGAAATGAAAGCAGAAGACGGCAGGTCCACCTCGAACGCCGCCTCCTTGGTGATGGCAAGCTGGTTCCACACGGAGCTCTGGACCGTGGTGATAGCATAGCGAGACACCACCGAGCACTTCAGGTGGTAATCTGTTACCTTCAGCTGAGGGACACAAATAAAGCACACAAAACTTGGTCCAAATACAAAATGTGGAAGACAACATCAGCAATACGTGGCCGTTCTTTGCGTTGAGCCGCTTCCCCGCTTCTTGTTTACTTAGTTCAGGCCCGGCGCCCGCTGAGTCCACTATGCTCGGTCAAGATGGAGCAAAAAGGCCACATCAGCCTCTCACCTCGCTGATGATTTACTTGGCTTCTTGGGTTTTCTACGCATCGTCAGACAAAACTTAATGGGCAGATATTGTTGACTCATTGTGTATTTTGGGAGTCTGGAGGAGCAGACGCAGCAGTGGTTTACCTCCATAAGTACCATAACTGCACACTCAGAGAGAAAATTTATGATGTTCCTTATGGAATATTTAACACTCTCTGATGCAAAAACACAGACACATTCCCAGATACGGCCTTTTTCATTTGTTCTGAAAAGTTTGTTCTCACTGTACTTCAGTTTTTTGTGGACTGTGAGGCGCAGCTTTAACACGTTTGCAGGGGACAATTACTTTCATTTCAGTGGCGAAAAATAACAAACACAACTGAGTGCAAAAGCGGACCGATGTATACGCAACACTGACTAGCATCAAAAGTGTAAACTTACCACAGGTCTGGCAGCCTTGCTTTGACGTCTCAGTCTCTGAAAAAGGCAAATAAAGCAGCACGTCACCGAAGCGTTGGCATAGTTGTGTGGAGTGTGTGACTGCTTTTGTAAGAAGAGACTTGTTGAAATGATATAAATACAGGGGGAAAGGATGATTGGAAAACATGATCAAAAAGGTCTCTCTTTAACTATCTCCACAATCGGTATATGAGGGCTAGGTCGAGATTTGTGTGTGAAAATAGAGTGAATCAAAGCCATTCATGAATGGAGGGGAAGTGGAACTGGAAATAAATGCTTCCACTGTACACAGGCCCAGTCAGGGTGCACGCTTTGGTTTCAAATGTTAATTTAGCACACAAGTCATTGCTGTGTCAATACATTACCACATCTCCTGGATTCTGCCAGGAATTTAACATAAACAAATACCTTTACGGCCGGAGACTCTATACCTGCACTATAGGGTGAGTTGAGCGTAAAAGTACATGATTTATTACACAAATGAGACCATTAAACAATCATAGATGGTGATAACACTGAGTTACAATTACATCTTGATATACAGTATAAATGTGTCCCCCTGGGACCAAATCTTAACACTTAAGTCACGATTTATATGCATAGGAATGCGTCTAAACTGGAAATAAATAATGTGACCTGCACACTGCTGCGTTCAAGTACAGACTTTACAAAAAACGCAACTTCTCACCTGCGAGGACCGCGTTCTTCCAACGTGCGCCTCAAACTCCCCTGATAATCCGTAATGCACGTACAAAGCAAAGATAAATAAAAGGCAGCGCATGTTTAAAAGCATTCCGTCCATCATTCAATCACACTTGAGACTCCAGAGCGAGGTGGTGATGGTGGCGGTGGTGTTGGTGGTGAGGGGTTCGCGGCGGTGCGTTCACGGTCAACGTGCGAGCGGAGCAGCGAGCGGTGTGCACGTTGCGTCCGCGGGGCTCACATCTTAGGCGAGGGCAGGACAGCCGAACGTCCGCCCCAAAGAGTTCCAAAAAGCGCCCGCAACTTCTGCCAGGTGATCCTGTTGACGGGGATGCGGGAGAGTGAGGAAGAGGAGGAGAAGGAGGAGGAGGAGGAGCTGTGTGGAGGTGAGCTGCCGATACATTCTGGAAATTTCGCGGGCTGCTGCCACCAAGCAGTGACCACTTATTAACCTCTGACTGAGTTATGAAGGGAAACGCTCCACACATACCCACACCTCCTTTTTTCTGGAAGAATTCCTGTAAAAATGTCGTTGACTTTTCCAAATTGCTTCCAAATGCCCCCGCAACCCCGCCTTCAATGTTCTCCACAAAGCGCTATTGTTGGGTGTTCAGAACTGAGGTGTAATAGTGAATTTATTTGTCAAATTACCATTCAAACGTCTCCACTGCTGGCTGCCAAATCGAAGCACAGCTCAGTTGTAAAGATGATGATTTATTTTCTTTGAACTGAAATGGTGTGGCAGCTCGTCAAGATTACAAATCCCAGTAAAGTTAAGTCCAAACCTAAACTGACTATTTTCTGTGCGAGCTGTCCATGTTGTTATTCATCAACAAAATACTGTAAATACTTTGCTGTAATTATATTGACATATTAATGCAGGTTCAAGTTTGTCATATGTTTATCTGTGCTGCACGTATTATTAACATCTGTAAACAATGTAACACTGCCAAAAACACAGGAGAGCAAACAGACAAGCAGAAAACATGTACTGGTGGTTTTGTTCTTCTCACTCAGCCAAGTGGCAGAAAGATGAGGAGGAGGAGTCCATCTTCCTCATCATCTCATTCCCAAGCCTTATTCATTCTTCATTTTCACCCTCACACCGTTCTGCTCTCACCAACGTACATGAACTGGAGTGCATCTTCTAACGTCTAACGACGACGTGTCGGTATTAAGAGCTGCATTTAGAGTTCAAGTTTTGCCAAACAGCATTTATAGATGCTCGGGAACAGTCTGAAGAGCTTCATCGGGGTCTCTGTTGACATCCACAATCTGGAGAGACGGCGACACAAAAACAATCAGATTCGGATAGAGAGGGAAGTTCGCTTTTATTGCACTACCGATAACACCTCAGCAGCATCACATCAAACTAAATCTGATGGAAAACCTACCGCAGGTTTGTCCCGGTGTGTGTTGACTGCTTCCACATTGAGGAAAAATGATTCAACTTTACAACCTGCAATTGAGAAGACAGTCAGAGTCTAGAGATGGAATGAGACATTTTATGGTCTATTCGCCAGTCCACCCACCATAGGCTATCGGGGTTAGCTTCAGCACCGTGTGAAGGGGGCATCTAAGGTAGGGCAGGGCATCTAGACAAGGAAGTAGGGAGTCTGTGTCAGTTTCGGTTTTTATGCTGTGACGATAATGTGCGACAATATTATCAAAGGTTTGACGTGCCTGCGGGTTTGTCAAGAAAATAGGCCTGCAGGCAGCGCATCACAGCTTGGTGGCAGACAACCAGGACGTTCTCCTGCCGCTCCAACTCCATGATGACCGGCTCCAGGCGATGGACGAGGTCCTCGTAGGACTGGTCAAGAGATATCAGATTGAACCGGTTGTTGAACTTCTCTCACTTTGGACACTAACTCAGTATGTGTGGTGACGGAACTTATCTGCTGGTGAGAGTGAGGCTGTCCACTGAACACACTCAAGTCAATGATCATACTCCGGTTGTAGAGGCACTTACCTCACCCTTTGGGTATCTGTAGCGATACTTGTCCTGGTCTCTCAGGGCAAACTCCTCTGGGTAATTCTCCTGGATCTCCTCATAGGTTAGCTCCTCACACACACCCTTTCATTGAGGGAAACATAATTCACATCACTGGAAAAGAACTCACTCCCTCGTTCCTACATTATCCTCACAGTGGTATTGATGGCACAGCTGCCCTTTAAGTAGTTGACCTATCTGGATTCCAAGCCTGTGGATTCCTTTTAGGGGATGAGGAGGTAAAGCAGGCTTGTAAGGTTACATGTTCTGTCTCGGACTCCTTGTGAAAAGGTAAATTATTGATGGGTCCTTGAGCAAGACAGTGCCAGCAATTAAATGTACCTAAATCCCCAGGTAACATTTGTTTGTTTTCGAGTTTGGATCTACTGCACAATATCTGTAGTGTGACTTTGAAGAACTTACAGCATCTATCTCATTGAGGGCCTTCCACTGTTCATACTGGACTCCCAGAGCCTCTGCAGTCTGGATGGTCCTCTTCATGTGGCTGGTCCACACCTTCAGGTTGGCGATATTCTGACCCTTGATGAAAGTGGCCAGGGCCTTGGCATACTGAGGGGAATACACTGATCTGAAATGATGTTGTACTTACAAATGAGCTCTCGCCTAATTTTCTCACCTTCAGTCCCCGAGGCGAGAGGCCCGTGTCTCCCCCGATGCGACCCAAGAGGTTGAGCTCGCTCTCTCCGTGGCGGCTCAGGTAGATGGAGCGCGGGGTGACGTGGATGTTCATGAGGTAGTAGACCGTCCTGCTCTGGATGTGATCCTGAACCCGGTTCACCAGGTACCTACTGCCCACGTCAAATATCTTGATGTAGGACAGCTTCCTGTTTCCAAATCGAGTGTAGAGATCATTGAGAAATGTGAAAGGCGGCATTGTGAGGTGGAGTAGTGAGGAGTCACTGGCTCTGCAGCACCTTGTACCTGTCTCTGTCATCATCTATTGGCACGTAGCTCGATCTGTAGCAATCGATGCGCTGAATAAAGTCCTCCAAGGCCTCGTCTATGTCGCGGTCCACGTAATCTGGGCTCCCGAATTTCACTTGCTGCCAAGGAGAGGCGGTGTTACGGCGCATGGCAGATTCTGAACGACGGCCACTTTCAAATTTCACAATGTCTCTTACTTTTTTACCAAGTTTCACCCTCACCTTAATGTTTTCAGTGATGATGTCAGGGTCCTCACAGATGGATTCCACAAAGAACACCTACATATGGAGTGTGAATCAAAACATTACATGGAGGCTGGATGATCGTAATGTGTGTGTGTGTGTGTGTCTTCATTTGCCTTGTAGCCCTTCTCCTTAGCAAAACTGAGAATGACTGCCCTTCTCTCTCTGGTGGTATTGGTAGCATCAAAAACCTTGTTAAAGGACAGGACACACACATCACCCATGATACATGCAATACTGGAAATGTACAGTATGTACTGGGTTGGTGGCTTGAGTATTCGATATTTGTGCATGTTTTGGGAGTATGCCATCCATCCATGAATACATACTGTCTATACCTTTGTGTGAAAAAGTCTAACGGAAAATTGAAGTGAGGGGGCAGTTTCAACTGTCCTCCTACTCACAGCTACTCGTCCCTGCTCCTTCCCAAGGTAGGCACCAACATCTTGAAGGGCAGCTGAGGCACAGGCCCTGGAAGTAGGGTTTAAATAATTGAGATGGAGGAAGAGCGAAGGGATGAGACACAGCATAAGTGTGATGACTACTTCGATGATGTTTGTTTGATTGAAAACACAAAAGTCAAAATATTCAATTCACTATACTTTCGGATGATCATGGCTTCCTCGTTGTCAGGTTTGAAGAACTCATAGTTCTTGTAGGTCTTGACGGCCTCCCTGCGGTACTGGCCCACATTGAACACTGGTGGAACAACAGGTGTGAAAACATTCAGACTCCAAAGTACATTGCATACAACAACACATTTTCCTGGCTCACTCATTGGGGATTTGCGGAGGAAAACTCACCTTTAGTCGGCACCCCTATCCAGTTCAGGTAGCGTGTCAGCTTCTTGGAGATGTACGTCTTCCCTCTGGCTGGCAACCCCACCATCACAATCAGGGTAGGCGAGTTACATAACTGAGGAACGGACGCTAAGGAAACACACACAGAGACACGCAGCACATTTCACAGAGCCGTCAGGAGGTCTATCACATAGCTGCTCATGTGACAACCACAGCTTACAAACAAATATATACAAGCTGTTACATAAACAGATGAACAGACGAAATCCTATTGAATTCCTTTCACACTGACAGTTTTTGCCCTAAGCTAATGTCTTTTTAGGTCTTTGCCTCACTGCATCATTGTGCCAGGGTCTTCTTGTCTCTTGTATCAACAGTGGCCCGTGTCTTGCTTACAGGCAGATTAAAGCTTTGCATGTGCCTTGACGTCCACTGTGACTGCATGGCCTGTGTGTGTGTGTGTCTATGTGTGTGTCTTTGTGTATCTAAACAGCTTCCCGGATATTCCACCGAAGAATGAATGGAGGGATGCTGCATCAGCAATACGCTTCAAATGACCAGAGTCAGCTCAGACCTGATAACTGCTAACCTGCTGCTCACCCAGACCAGCTCAGCCAAATTACAACAGTGGACACTGATGCCAACTGAACCTGCGCTGCTTCTTCCTAGAAGTAAATTTGAGTATTTTTTTGCACTTACATGCTCTCCTCCGGTTGGGGTGGTGGTCCATCCATGGCACCCAGAGCTTAAGCAGTGGAGTCTGTGTGAGTTTTTTCTGCCCTGACGACATTTTGTGTTGATAACAGTGTTTCAGGCCTCAGAGGCAAAAAACGCTGCACTGCTGCCTTTTTACTCTGAGGTGTGTGTCGACCGCACAGCCCAGCTTGGTGTGCTTGTGTATGCTCCAATGAACTCAACCTAGGTCAGCTGACTGTTGCTAAGGAGAGGCACTTGGTAAACAAGGGAGGGGGGAGGGGGGAAAGGGGGGGTAATGCTGCCCGTCTGTCTCTGCCGTCTGTTTCATGATTGCAAAATAGGTCCTGGTCTGGAGCTGCTAACTCAAAGCTCTGGTGATGTCAGGCAGCAGAAGACTATGCTAATCCGTAGTACATCTGCTGTGGCATACACCAAGCCACGTGCGTACACACACACACACACACACACACACTGAGTAAGGGTTGGGACACGCACAGAAGTACTACAAACACTGGATTATTGTTTCTTTTTTTTTCTTTTTTTTTTTTTTTTAAACGACGGTGAAATAGTGAGGAGAGGAGGTTTTCACTTCTGGCCACCAGGGGGCAGCTAGGCATTTTTAAAAAAGGGGTCAAGGGTAGCAGTGGTGTGGGGCTCATTGCCAGGTTATTTGGATTCTCCTCTACATCATTAACCAAACCAGAAGAGCCATACCGACGTTTTGCCGATGTGAAATACCGATCTGTATGTCAAAGAAATAAATCAACCTTTCCGAGGAAAAATATCTTTGGCTGACTCCATGAGAATGTCTTTAATGATGCACCACAGCCGTGGGCATTTTGTTTCAAAGTGTCAGGTCTCATTTCTCGGACCAACTGTCGCCTCTTCCATTACTTCCACTCCACAACACTTGGGCCCGCGATCAAAGTTTGAGCTGCAGAGATACACCGGAATGTCTACTGTTTCTGTTTTGGGATAAGCCCCTCCAGTACATGCTATCCAGTTAGTGTGGTAGTGGGGCGGGGGGCTGCCCTGGCAGGAATTTAGTCTGCCCTTGCGACCGAGAGCTGTGGCCGCACAGAGACTGGGCTCGGCAACGATCTGCTCTTCTTCAATACTCTCCCAAATACACCCCTCTTAAATGTGTACATGTTTTGTCTTCAATGAGTGAGACACAAGGCGGTAGGAATGAGGTGAGTAAGCACTTTTTAGCAGATGTCTGACTCATGTTTACTCTGAGTCCCATAATGTCTAGCCACAATATTATCACTTATCAACTGTGAGCACGTGTCTAGCAAAACACCAGCTGTCATCTTTGGAGATGATACAACACCCACAGAAACTGATTTTATGTACTATTCCCCCTTATATTAAACAGAGTGCGTGGCTGCTAAACTGAACAAGGAACTTTTTTGTGTGTTGGATAAAAAGTTGTATCATATGACTCTACGCTTGCGCTTCATGCGAACACACTGAACAGTATCTAAGCACTGTCTGACTCCTCGTGTATTAGAAATCCACCCCACTCAGTGTGTATCAGTGTCCTTACCTGCACTGTCACACCTGCGCCGCCTCACGTACTCCAGCTGTGGGATCTCCATTCTGTCCCCCGTCACACTCCGCGGCAGCAAACTGAGCACCACCCAAACACTGCTGCCGCTGAGATTTATGCAGCAGGCGACACGCAGAAGTGATTCTCCTATTAAAGTAACCAAACCCTCTCCGTCACTCTCCCCCACACACCCCCAACCGCCACCCTTCTGGAGGCCCGCTCTTTCCGCGACACACAGACATACGATAGCAGAGCTCTGGGCTTGTCCTTTAATGTTTGCCAGGGCCAGAGTTCACAACATACACACATGAGGAAGGCTGGCG
>OMPJ01011028.1:0-11822 GCA_900312935.1 Carapus acus
ATTCTCTCGCGTCCTCCTCTCCCTTTCTCCCTGACTCCCAAATCTCTTTCCCTCTCAGTTCCAACCCCCGTGTTGACCTCTGACCCTGTGGTGGTGAGGCCCCGTTGCCATGGCAGCGGGGCCGTGGGCTTTTCCCTGGCTGATGCTCAGCAGGAACTCCAAGCTTTGCAGAGGCAGCTGGCACAGAGTGAGGGCATGAATGCATGAGTGTGGACACATGAATGGCGAATGAACAAGTTAGCGGTGCAGTAGCAGGCTTAATAATTCAGTTTTAAACTTAATTTCCTGTTGTGCCTGTGTTGATGTTGTTGCTCCTTCCCAACACATTTCTTTGTCTCTGCTCTTAAGGCTTTTCCACACCACCGTCCAGGCCGTCTCAGCGTGTCCCCGTGCTGCCGCAGCACCACCTGTCCGCCTTTCAGCCTCTGTCCTACGGCAGTTACCAGCCTTCCCCTATAGGGGGCAGCATCCCCCTGCACTTTGGGTCAGCCACCAAAGCTGAGGCCGGCCTGCTGGAGGGCAGTGCATTGTGGGACGCGGCTTTCAGGAGCAGACCGACCAGCCTCCCGGCCGACTTGTCGTCGGGGTCGTCGGGGTACCAGTCAGGCCACGCCCACACAGGTAGTGATGCCTACACAGGTAGTGCCGCCTCACAGCTGGGCCCCCTTTGCTGTGTGTTCACACACATTTGAAAAACTGTGTGTCTGGGTGTGAACGTTTGTTCAGAGTCTGGACTGATGAAGGAGCACCTGTCAGAGATCAGGATTCTTCGTCAGAGGCTGGAGGATTCCATCCAGACCAACGACAGACTGAGACGGCAGCTGGAGGACAGACTAACTGACACACAGGCTCTCAAAGGTTACACACACACACACACACACACACACACACATCCTGTAATTGGGATTAGGTTTAGGGGTTAGAGTTAGGGTTAGGGTTAGTGCTAGTATTTGTAAGGCATGACTGAAGTCTCCAGATGCAGCATGAAAGCTCATCTGTGCATAGACACAGAAACCATCTGGAATCTGTCAGTGCGGCTAAATTCTTGCGTCCTCCAGCAGGTCCGACCAACATCTACATCCAGGGCGTGGACTCGGTGGGGGAGCTCTCCGCTGAGCTCGGGGCGATGAAGGACGAGAACGCCGGGCTGAAAAAGCAGCTGCAGCAGCTCGCAGCAGGTAGCGGACAGCAGGGCTGCTGCGCACGTGACCGCACAGCAGGGAACCTGGGGAGTGGGAGGGCGGGGCGTTAGCGCTTCATCGCTAACCTTTACCCCCGACTGTGACCCGCACAGATGTCAAGATGGCGGAGTCAGAGGCAGAGCGACGGGCGGAGGAGAACGGGAAGCTACAGGCCGAGGCTCAGGCTCAGAGAGACGAGCTGACGCGCCTGAGACAGGACAGACAGAAGGACAAGGAGGTCATCAGCAGGTACAGCGGGAGGACGAGAGAGCGAGAAAGGGAGAGAGAGAGAGTTGGTTTAGTGCCCAATGATGCAACCTTGAATGTGTGTGTGTGTTTCAGGTTGCAGCACGAGGCCACTGTTCTCCAGCAGCAGCTGTGTGAGAGTCAGAGTTTGCTTCAATCCGTGCTCCACAAAAACACACACCCAGGTATAGCTAGTTTCCATGGTAACACACCACAAATCTCTCTGCTCCTCGTATCGATATGTGAGATTTGAATGTTACCGCCTCTGAACAGATCCGGTCACTACTAGCAACCAGCCAGAGCACAGCGGCGTGACCTTTGACCCCCTGGATCTTGTCGCCCAGCTGGAGCAGCAGCTCAGCGGGAAGGCAGGCTCCCGGTCGCGAGCCAGGAGGAAGCTATTCACAGGTCGCTATGGTTACCAGTTTAAGCGAAATGATTAGCGCTGCCTCCTGGTTATGCTAACAGACCTACTTTTCCACAGGAAAAGCTCCCTCGCCTCCAGTCAGAGACGCTGAATTGGTCACTCCATCATCTCATCGCGTGGAGAGGATCAACGCTCAGCAGGGTGAGACGCCATCAGGTCCCACGGGACCAGGAGATGCTGTGGCAGGACGTACAGCATGATACTACACAATTCCACAAATACCTAACAATGCTACACAATTCCAAGAATGGTTTCATAGGATACCAATTAATGCGGCAAAATGCCACACATACCACAACGCACAACATAATACAAGGCAGCATATGATGCAACAACATACCAGATGATACATGATACCACAACATAGCATTCAACACCTCAGGATACCATGAGATACTACATAATACGTCAAGATACCATGAGATTCCACACAAAATACCATTTCATACCACATATCCTCATGAGATATACAAAAGATACAAATTACCACAACTTGGCATTCAGTACCTTAAGATACTATGAGATATCATACGGACACCATACAATACCACAAGATTCCTCAAGGTATCAAAAGACACTATCAGATACCACAACATATCAGACAAGATACCACAGGATACCCAGTTACCACAAGATGCTTCACAGTACCACAAGATATTATTCAGTACCACAAGAAACCACATGATGCCACAACATAAAAAAAAACAACAACATACCATACAACAAAATACCACCGGGCACTAAAAGGTAGCGCAAGACACCATTTGCAAACATGTAAACATATTTGACATAACGTAAGAAACCAAAACCAAAAGATACCACTCTGATGATGACCACACACACCATCAGCTCCCATGAAGTATTACTGGGGATAAACAAGAGTTTTGAGCCTTGCACCTCTGGGTTTTCATCTCTCTTCCCAGGAGCCTCACTGATAACAAACCTCGGCTCCTCCGACCTTCATGGCCGTCATGCTGTGAGCCACGTTGATGACTTCCAGGCCCTGCAGCAGCAGATCACCGAAGGTAGCAACCTCATCCAAACGATAAAGACCGCCCTCCACCGCCTCAGTGTCCCACTGAAGCGAGGGTCCAGCCTGCACCAGGTGAGCCCAGAAACACCAGGAAGCATTGAACGATGACGATAGTAAAATGTTAGCGCATGGTTTGAGAGTGGGATTCATCATCTGTTGTGTATCTGAGCAGGATTCTGTCAAGAAGCTGCTGGCTGACTCGGAAACCCTGCACAGCATCCTGGAGGAGGCCCGCTCTTTGCTCACACTGTTTTGGAAAGTCACTTTGCCAGGCACTGATGGAACCAAAACCAAAAAGGTCAGAACTGAAGCATTCCTCAGCCAGAGCCGCAAAGCAGAGCTCAATTCATCTTGTCACATCCAGATGCAGGAGCCCAGGCAGGGACAACATCAGGCCTCAACGAATCCCACAAAACCCAATTAGCTAGCAGGACTTTGTTTACATTATGTATGCGCAAACTGGCCGATGATGGATACATTCATCTGCATGTGTGTGTGTGGATGCAGGAGGACTCTCTGGCAGAAGAGGTGGCCTCTCTCCGTTTCAGTCTTTCGGAGAAAGAGCGGGCTCTAAGGGACACCACGGAGAGACTGAGAAGCTCTGATGTGACCAAAGAAAACATGGAGCATTTCATCATCAGCCAGTGTGAGTGTTGCATTGCTAGCATTCAGGCTAGAAATGACAGCATCAAATGGACGATGTTTGCACGACATTCTTAAAGTAATTCAATATTCCAGACTGAATTCAAGTATCAGAGGCTAGAGGGGTCCAATAGAAGAGGAATTAAGAAGCACCATCTTAAGCCAAAATCTTTCCAAATAGTAACAGAATTTAGCAAATACTTCAAAATTGAAATCTTTTACTTTGGTTTTTCAGTGTCGAGGACTCGTGATGTCTTGAAGAAAGCAAAGGCGAACTTGCAGGTAAGCCACACTCTAGCGCCCCCTACTGGCCACACAATTTGCCTCAACGTGAACTGTTAAAGGAAATTAAAGGCAAAGCGTCAATGGTATAGATTCACGGTTTCGTAGCTCTCTCCCTGTAAGAACCCCCCTTTCCTCCTCCTCCATCTTCACCTCTGCTCTTCCTCTTCTCCCACCCCCCGCTGAGTCTCAGGAGAACGAACGCAGGATTTCCTCCCTCCGACAAACCTCTTCCCCACCCTCTTCCTGCTCCTCCTCTTTCTCCCGCTCTTCCTCCACCTCCCGCCCTGACAAAGGTATGAGTACCGACGATGAGGTGAACTTGTGGGAACATTGCGATCTTCTCGCATATGAAATAAATACCGGCTTCGCTCCGCCACGAGGCACCAAGTGTGTCCCGGAGAAGTCTTGCATGACACCACAGAACATTTCCTCATCTGTGTGTGTGTGCGGGTGTGTGTGTTTCACATGACATCATGCCGTAACATGTAGTGGTTTGACTGTGACCTCCGCCAGAGGATCATCACACCATAGTTCAGGTGTGAATGGACCCCCAGTCCTCCATCGGAGGCAAAGAGGAAGAAGTGCATTCACGCCGGCACACGCAAATTTAAGAATTCACGTCGTCGTTCTTGTGATCCGCTCCATTCCGTTCCGTTCCCGCCCTGCGCTGACCGACTGCCAAAATTTAGTGGGCGTGGCCCACCAGGCGCTGCATTTGGCGAACTAGTGGAGCGAGTGTAACCGAAGCTGATCCCGTGTGACCCGACCGCTTACGCAACACACAAAACCTCAACCGACCTGCTGATGCCAAGACGTGCGCGGTCTGGGATTGTGTTTCCGTTTAGTAAAGAAATTCCTTTCCTTTTGTATTTCCGTTGAGTAAAAAATTCCTCCTTTTCTTTCCTTTTTTTTCCCCCCTGTGCAGCTCAAAGTTCAGGAAACCTCCGTGAACCCGGCCTCTCTTCTGGTCGGGGTGTGTTGAAGCCCAAAGCATCCTCAGTCGGCGTGGGTAGGGCTTACTGGCAGCAACAACAGCGCCCCCTGCAGGTAGCCTCCATGTAGCGCTGAGGATGCGTCAGCCTCGGATGAAGAGCCGAGCGACATGAGTGTCGATTATGATGACGGTGATGAGGAGGAGGAAGAAGAGGACGATTACGGTTGAGCGGTTCTTGATGGTGCTTCTCTCTGACGAGTTCTAAATCATTTCAGTCGCGATGACATCACCAGACTTGAAGATTCCAAAGGGAACAGCGAGTGACACTGATTTCCAGCCTCCCCGCGCTCCGCGTGTGATAAGTAGCTGCATGTGATTAGAGGAAATGGTAGTTATGAAAAGTGTTTTTTTCATTTTGCAATGCCTTACAGACAAACCTCAAGCACAAAGCCAAAGTTTTGGGGGGTTTTTATACTCGTAAACAGGCCCAGCAAAGCCACTCGGAGGCCAGCCTGACCCTTGACCTTTGCTAATATTTTGGATAAAGGTCCAGAATGTGCCACCTCATGATGCTGAGAGCAGCGTCCATCCTCCGTCCAGCACTGGGGATGAGAGAGGCGCGGCCAGTAGGTGGCGCCAACAGTAAATCTCCAGAGTGAGACGGGGGGCCAATCTGTCATTTTCGAAATGCCCCCTAAGGTGTCGTCAAACTAATGACTGTGTCATGGATGACATCACTCAGATGACATCAGCGTAAATGAAATCATCAAACACACCCCGCCGCTGTAGTTTGGCATTGCAAATCAGAAAAAAAGTGTCAAATTAAAGTGTAAACGGAATGAAACTGATATTGTGGAAATGTTGGACCACCGCAGAGGGTTTCTCAAGTGTGGAGGCGTTGATTAAGAGGAATGGTGCTCGATGTACAAGTATATTTATACACACTAAGATGCCACAGCATGCACGCACACACATTTTGACCATGGCGAGATGGTGATGAGAAGAACATGACATCATACCAGCACACTTTGTTCTGTAGATGAATCCACTTGCAGTGACAATCATAGGAAAGCAAAGCTCACGTCTGCTGCATTTTGTACCTCATGTTTTAGCTGGATTTTTTTATTTTTTCTAAACCAGTGTTTTGTTTTGTTTTTTATTTGTTTTCTACCAGACTAATGGATGAGCAAAAATGGCAACTTGATACAAATTTTGTTCAAATCAGCTGTCGACCCCTTGTATTATATCTTTTAATTTTAATTTTTTTTTTACTTTTTTTGCTACACCTTTCTGCAAAATCATTCATAAAACAGAAGCCCCATATATGAATTACCTGTTAATACAAAATAGGGATTGTTAATTGTAATTGCGGATACGAATCAAATCGGGGGACAAATGTGATTCTGTTAGCATAAATTGGTTAATTTCCTCATTTACACTGGCTTAAGTTGATATATTTTGCTTTTCATTTTGTTGTAAAAGATTTAAGTTTGTGCATTCAACTGTAGCTTTATGACTGAATTGTGCTTGTTTGGGCTCCTGTGCAATAGCGATCTGCAATCAAATCACCTCTGTTGATTTGTTTTTGATGCAATGTTTTATGTTTTGAAATAATGGGTGCAATGTGTAGCCAGAGGAAATCAAGGAAAACTGGCAGTAACTTAATAATCCACAGCAATAAGAACCACAATATGTCAATCATGAAGCTCACTGTGCATTGTAGCCAGCAGTCTGTACATATGAACAGCATGTGTGTTTGGGATTTTTTTAAAAGCATGGTTTGTGTATGAAAATGTTTTCAGAACCTGAAACATTTTTCAATAAAAATCACCCAAGTGGAACATATACATGTGACAGTATTTGTGTTTTCCTGCTTTTAACGTTCAATATTATGAACAAGAGTTCTTTCCCGCTCGCGTTGAATGGATACATATTTATTTCACTTATCACACGAAATCTCTCCCCTTTAAAGGAAGTTTTATACAAATTAAATTGACTTGACTTGTCTCTCCTTTTTCATTGTGTTATTTTAACCAGTAGAGGGCGATAAAGTCCAGCTACAGAGATTTCAGTTCATCTTCTCAAAAGTCATCAAAGGCACACAAAATATGACGAACAAAAGCCGAGCATCTTCAAAACGACATGATAATCACCCGAATCTAGTGAGGGAGACGATTATTTGGTTATCTAGTATTTTTATAAGATATTTGAGCAAAAATCAAAGAAAAATCGCGAAAATCAAGTTTAATAATGTTTCAATCTAAACCTCTTTAATGAAGCCCTTCAGTTGTTGGCATCAATGGAAAGAATAATTTGACATTTTTTCCTTTTTCTATCACCACTAGTGATTTATTTGTTTTCATGTACTCAATCATTCATTTATCAGTGTTGTTTGACATCATGGATGTATCTCAAAGAGAAATTTCAAACAAATTGTCTCTTAGCAATGATGGCTGATCTTAACAGTTGTAAGTGGGACACTGAAAAATTAAGTTTTACTCATATTTTGTCGAGATGTGAATAATTGTAGCAGATTTTGTGTATTGTGGGCGGAAGTGCTGCGGCGGCACAGCCGTCTTGACAGACGCGAGGCGGCGCGGCTGAATCCCGCACTCCGCCTCAGACGTCACTCCGGCGCTGCTCGGAGGATGGACCAGCGTGTCAGCGGGTCCTCCAGCGCGGGTCAGACACCTCCAACCACCCGCTGACTCGCGGCTTCTGGAACTCTGTGGAAGAAGCAGCGGGCGTTGGAGGCGGACAGGGTCGGAGACTGAGGGGAGCGACGCCGGCATGGGCACCCCGCTGTGTTGGCTCAGGTAGACCCGGAGCTAACGGCTAGCAGCTAGCGGCTAGCAGCCCCCAAGCTAACGCGGGAGAAGCTCCAGCCAAGGAATTCGGGTGGAGGGGAACCAGAACCACCCCGGACCGCGACACCGTAGCCTCGCCGGGACTGAGCATGCGGTGCCCCTGCGTGGAAGCCTCGGCTACCGTGCCCGCCCTCACCATTGGCCAGTAACTGTGTCAGCGGAGCGGTTGTTTCCGAAGCCGGCGCGTCCCCCTCCAGATGTGTACGGATTGAAAAAGCAGCTGGAGCCTCGGCGGGGACGCGGTAATGGATCCCCCGTCCAGTTAGAGCTCGGGGGGATGATTAAAGATGAAGAGGAGCGAGAATAGAAACAAGAGGAAGCTGAGCAACATGGAGCAACAAGACACAGAGAGCGGCGACCGAGAGGTGAGCGAGTCATCCCGGGTTGAGGGCGTCCCAGTCGGTCACCCCTCACCCACAGGTCACGGTGCACCGCCGCCCCGCTACCGGCTTAGTGAGAAACGAACCGGTGGTGCGTTCAGGAACCATTGTTTGTATTGAGAGCAATCGTAAACATAGTTAGCGGGCGAAACGTGTTGACAGCGGTTTGGTGCGTGTGCACACACGGCGTGATGGAAGTCCGATGCGGAAGGCCAAAGGACACCCGACAACCGTGTTTAGCTGCAGAAATATAGATTCCATTGTGATGTGTACACCATCGTAAGAAATTCCGTGTTTTTAACGTTCATTTAGCGAGGGTTGGGTCGCTTGTGCGGTTTGTTGGGAGACAGATGTCACGTTTGATGTACATAAATCGACCTTAAGCATAGTTAAGCACCTATCAGGGGATCAAAACAGGAGTCGTGACGAGTAGGAACATGTTCTGGAAAACTGGAATTCTAGCAATAGAACAAACAGCAGTCTCGCTTTTATTTTGGTGGGTCATCCAGCCAATCAGCCAGCCAGTCAGTCAGTCAGTCAGTCAGTGTAGCATACTTACAGCAGTGCCAAATAATCTGCCTACGATGATGATGAGCATGTGTGTGCATGGGGTGTTTTTGTTTGACTTTGTTTTTCTACTCCGGCCCACTCTCTGCCTGAAAAAGCAATTTTCCAGGTGTGTGATGATTCACAAGCTGCGCCTGAGGGCGACCAACATTTCTCCCATCACTGCACCTCCGCAGGTCGCAAACCCACCAAACAGGACTGAATGAGCGTGTGTGTTTAGTTGAGTGTGTGCGATAAGTGTGACCCTCCAGACATCTCCTGCAGCCAGACGATGACGCGACTGCTGCGCTTTTTCCATGTCAGAGATCGCAGATATCTAGCAAACATACTTGTAAACAGTCGCCCCCTCGTTAGGAAATTTTACTGTTTACTGCAACCGATTTGGTTTTGTTAATGAATAATCCACCAGTGTTTACAAGCTCCTGCTCATATGACCGCGTCTGTTTCCTGCTGGAGCAAAAGCTCCTTATCAGTTGTGTCCCATTTAGTATGATGGTTTCACCGCACGCCGATAAAACGTGGACTTAATATTCGCTTCAATCAGATAGAGCGTGTATTTCACCTCACATTAATATCCGGCCCGTAACTCGGGCTGTGCACTTGTCGCTGCAGAGGAAATGAACAGAATATGACGGTGGATACATGCTGTCCTTACCTGAGTTTAAAAAAAAAGAGAGAAAGAAAAAAAAAAACGGACAACGGACTCGCCGACGCCCCCTAGTGGAGAAGTTCCACTTTCCCTTGTCCAGATGCCCAGAATAGCCTCACAGGCTTTATGAAAGAGCAGCAAACACAGCTGGAGGTAGGCCCGACTTGGCCAGGAACCTCCAGGAAGGTCACACACACACACATACACTAGAAAGCTCTGTGCACCTACAGGAAACCTTTTGTTACCACGTATTTATGCTGATGCGATGATACAAATGTGTGTATTCGTTGTTAGCGGCTCAAGTTTCGGCCTCAGATTCTGCCGCCGAATCAGAACGTACCGAACAGCCTTTTGCTGTGAATGTTCCAGATAGATACTGCGGCTCTGCAGAGGAGTATTAATTTCTCGGCGTCAGTCGGAATGCAGCCGATGATCAAATGCGACGCGGGGCGGCGTGTAAATGCGAAACTCAGCCCTCGTCATGGAAACGCTCACCCCCAAGGCCTTTACACTTCCTGCCCCCATCCTGGCAAGCTGAGCGTCGCAGCTCTCGGGGTCAGATATGTTTTGATTTTCTCGAGCTCAAACGCTGAGCTGATGATGCTTTCACCCGCCAGGGAACGCGAGCGACCCCAAACTTCCCAGAGAAAAGGTCGGCCCCTCCTCCTCTTCCTCCCCTTCCTCTCCCCCTCTCCTCCTCGGATAAAGAGGTGGGGGACCATTCAGTCTTGGGAGACGTTTGCGGTCAGGCCGGGCCGGCGTATCTTGGACGGGCGAATCGCACCTGATTGAACGATGCATGTGAGTGTGCGCGCGGGCACGTGTAGCGTCTGGGCGTGGCGGCTTTGCGATGGCATTGTCGGTGACGTGATTGTTGTTGTGTTTGTGCGCTGTAGGCGGCCACAGCGTTGCTTTGGATTACACCCAGCAAAGACGCTTCCTACCAAACATCCTGCTTCCTCCATTCAGCTGTCAACTGCTAGACAAACACACACACACACACACATATGCAATGGAAACATTGCATAGATGCAACACGTGTTGCTGTTGCCGCTATAATTTCGCCCACGTTGTGTATCGGTGGTGGGGGAAGCTACTTCGAAACTGTAAACTAAGCTACAGGCAAGCTGCCATCTCAATAACAGCGAGTGGAGAATGCATCAGCGCTGTGAAGTTGTGTGTGCCATTGTGTGTGTGTGAGTGTGTGTGTGTGTGTGTTTGTGTGTGTGTGTGCATGCCTGCAGGGCTTGGAAATGTTTCAAGGTACTGAGAAAAGGTTTGCGACTTAGCGAAACGCCGGCTGCTCTGCGCTTTTGCGGCCCCTGCTCGTCCTGTTTCCTCACCTTGGCCGGGCCAGAGGCCTCGTCTGTCAATCTGAGACAGTCCCTCTGAGACATTGACGCGGCCCAGGGACGTATTGACAAACTGTGGTAAACACAAAAGCGCTTATGGTGGCATTTGCAACAATTTTATCAGGTTTGTTTGTAAGGTGCATGGTTCAAAGGTTAGCGCACAAAATATGAATTTTAGTACTGAAATGCTGCTAGCATAAATGTCAACAATGCTCAAGGGTACAAAGAGTTTGATCTATTATACATCCCTGGGTATTTGAACTTGATATCTTTATTAGAAATATTAATAGTCATAATGTAGAATAATCACAGCCGTGAGGTACGCTGACTGATGCAAAGGTCAGGGTCACATTTCATACCAATTTCATTTTTAGCGCTGTAGCTCCGCCGACTGAAAAGTATCGACCCCGTGGAGACGAAAGGACAAACACACCCCTCGCGACCTCGTGTCGTCATCGCCATCACCGGCCTTGATCGTAAACCAGTTTGCACTCTGCACCCCCTCCACAGCGTGGCGGTAAACGTTTGATGTCAACGCAACGTATGTTTTGCGCAATAAGCGTGGTCTTTATGGGGCGGTGAGGTCGTGGACTAGCAGTCGCGGTGCGTGAACGACATCATGGCCCCCTCGTGCGCAGCCAGGTACAGCTTCTGTGCCGGGGATCGCCAAAATAAGAGCTGACATCACTCGGGTTTCGCTCTGTAAACACGCGCACATACACACACACACACACACACACAGCAGCTGTACCGTTGGAGCACACACGCACAGGGAAGAGGGATTAAAGCATTAAAGTTCACACAAAGTAATCCGGTGTGATTACGGGAACCGGCAGTTGTGTGCGGGCGTGTGCGCGTGTGTGTTGTGATGGGGAAAGCACAAGCGAGGATCAGCGAGTCTCACACGGCTCCGACATGCTACACGTTAAGGCTTGTCGCACGTTTTTGTCGGAATATCGGCGAGGACACGGAAATGTGCTGCGTGGATAATAATGTGAATAGAATCAATAAAATCCGAGCAGTGATGAATTGCAGATGGCGCGGTCGATAGTTGTGTTGATTACAGATCCTTGTGGGTAATGGCCCTGTGTGAGTGCAGCTCAGGTTGACACAACTGCCGTCCCTGCTTGGCTCCTGGCTGCACCTCTTTATGGCAACGTGTGTCTGTGTGTGCACTCGTGCGTGAGTGTGTGTTCAGTGATCTGTAGCTGACAGCTGAGCTAACAATGGGAACGGAGCAACTGGTTAACCAAATGAGT
>OMPJ01011029.1:0-11776 GCA_900312935.1 Carapus acus
GTCCTCTCCACCCTCTCCCAGCCCCCCCTCTCCTCCTCCTCCTCTGCCCTCCCCTCCCACCTCTTCCTCCACCTTGGCCTCCATGGGCGTGTGGGCGATGGAGCATTCCTCCCTCTCCACCTTGACGGGACAGGGCGAGCGTGGCGGTGGCGCCTCGTCCTCTGGCTCCACCCTGCTTTCCTCCTCTTCCTGCTTTATCGCCCTTGGCCCCGCCTCCTCTCGCCACTCGCCGTCCTGCTCTTCCTGCTTGACCGCAGCCTGGCACTCCTCCTCCTCTTCCTCCTCCTCCTCTTTGATGTGGAGCGGCGTTCCTGGCGGCGAGCTCTTCCCCCCTTCCTCCTCCTCTTCCTCCTCCTCCTTGGCGTCGTGCTGGTGGTACTGCTTGAGTCGGATGTGCCAGGCCAGGCTGCAGACGGCCGACACCGTTTTGAACTGGTGGACGACGCCGCGGGGGATGAAGTAGATGTCGTCGTGGTACAGCTGGATGCGAGCGTAGCGGATGCCTTCCCGCCGCAGCTGGTTCAGCTTGGCGTCGTCGATCCATTGGACGCACTGCAGAGACACGGACACACGACGTGCACGGCAGAAATAACATTCAGAATAAAAAATGACGGATTTCAACCGAGCTCCTGGATTGGAAAAACTCCTTTGTTGCCATTATGTCGAGCAGGACTGATTCTAATTGCTATGCTAATGGTGTTTTCATAATGTCACAATCTATTTAAGTCAATATTAACAATGTCAAGCAAATTTTACGGCAAAACTAAAAATGTCCACAAGACTTGAAGAGCGGCGTTCAGGCCCACCTGTGAGAGCGGCGGCTCGTGTAGGTCCAGCTGCAGCCTCATGACCACGTCGGGGAAATCTCCAGCGTGGAAACACACCACATCTTTGGTGATCCGGGCAGGAGCGTCGTTGCTGTCGGGCGGAGAGATAACAACCCACGTCACCGCACCAGGTGAAGAACACACACTCACACACACACACTCGCATCTGCTGTGAGGCGGAGGTGTTATGGTCCCTCAGTGGCCATTTTTCTATTCCCAGCACGGAACAATCTGCTCTGTGCAGTACCTGAGCTGCTCTCTGTGTTGCCCCACCCTCTTTTTTTTTGTCTGGTGGAAATCTAAGTGCGTGTGTGTGTGTGTGTGTTTGTGTGTGCGCGCGCTTACTCCTCCCCGCTGCGCACTGCCTTCAGCACGCCCACAGCGGCAGTGGTTTGCCTCTCGAAGCCCTGGCCGATGTGGTCGGCGTGGGCCCTGGTCCGGTCCTCAAACAGCATCTCTCGCGGCTCGCTGGCCCGCGGCAGGTACTGCAGGTTCTTGATCTCGTTGGTGGACCTGAAAACATTTTTAATCGGCTTGTATCAGAACGAGCAGGCAGGGAGACATATTCCTGGTCCCCCTCCCCACACACACACCTTTTCCTTTTGAAGGGGGATTTGGGCATGTCAGCCATTGGGATCATCTGCTCGCCTGGTCGCACCCACATGATGGGGCCGTCGTCGCTCTCGGTGGGGCTCTGCAGCCTCAGGCTGGAGAAGGTTCCCCAGGGTAGAGTGCGCTGTCAAACACACACGGGCCTCAGGTTACACAATGACACACACACTCACAGCCTGACAAACGCAGACCCAGCACGGCTGCCTCACCTCCAGGAAGGGCGACTGCTCCAGCATGTTGATGAACTCGGGGAAGTAATCGCCCACCTCCTCGTCCACGGCGCCGACCAGGCTGACCTGCCGCATGGCCCCGGCGCGGTACGTTCCCTGGGAGTAGGTGCGCTTCACCTGCAGGGGGCGACACCCCAAAACCCCAATGTGACTGCAAACCTAACTGACAGCGATCTGCTACGATTCACACCCGAGCTCTGTCGCCTGAGAAGCTCCTCAAGACATCGGCTTTGGTCTGTGGAGGAGCGCCGAGACATGTGGCAGCCGTCACAGGAGGCAGAAGTCGCTCTCAACAGAGGCACGGAGGAGGAGGAGGAGGGAAAGAGGAAAAACACGAGCAAACGTCGCGGGTGTTTTCCAGCTCGCGCTCCTCGGCGGGGAACGTGGAGATCAGACGCGACCCAGCAGATGGAGACTGACAGCAGAAATCGGGACTGGCTCAGAGGGGCGGGAGCTTACGTAACGGGGAGGAAGACGAGGCCGGCTGCAGAGGGATCGTGGCACGGATGAATAAGGTCAGCGCGAGACGGTGTCATCTTCACTGGCGACCACCGCTCGTAAATCTCTCCCCGGCAGCGCAGAAGCAGTAAAACCCGCTTCGAAACCCAGATCCTCGATTTTGAGCGGAGACGCCGGAGAAGACGTGGAGGGGGAAAGTGTTTGGGAGCCGCTCGGCTGAGGAGACATTCCTGCCCGCGGCCATCGCACCCTGCAACGCGAACCCACAATCAGGATGAACAAACCCATTCACGTCCCAGACTCAGAGCCCGCCTCTCCGCGCCGCGCTCCCTTTCTATTCAACACAGGCAACGGCAAATATAGTCCCAATCCCTCCAGGATCTGTTGAAAATATGCCACATAATTCACTGCCACAGCTGCGAAACAGCAAACGAGACCATTCACGTCTCCGCCAAATGTACGCAAGAGGCCGAAGAAGAAGTGTGGCGCGGCCTCGGCCTCGGGATCACGTCTGAGGAAACTATCCGCTCCACTTTCCCCAGCTCGTTTTTAACAAATTTACTTCCTCATTCTCGCGGCCTAGGGAAAAAAAACAAAACAGAACACCCAAACGCATACAACAATCCCAAAGCAGACAAGACGGCAGCGGCCACCTCCAAGTTGCGGCGTATTTATAATTTATAAACCCTGTTCACACGCCATCTGAGGCCGAAGCGAGCGGCTGCCACGCTGCAACCAAAACGCCACAACACGCACACAGTCCCATGCAACATGTCGCGCTGCAGCCACACGCAAACACACACCTCTGCAAAGTTCACGGTTCCAGGGCTTGTTGACGTGACCTCCAACCTCACTAGGAGGCCTCACTCCACTCGTCACAGCCCAGTTGGAATTAGACTGAGTTGTTGGGTCCAGACGACAAAATAACGTGATGCCGCCTAACTACCAATTTCTAACAGGTAAACAACTTGATTTTACCATTTTGTCGTAGATAATGACCAAATTGGGTAGTATTGCTTGTCTGTTTTCAGTCTGTGTTGTGTCATTTCAGCCATATTATTAGTGTCTGGGTGTTTATTGTTTATCAGTAATGCGCTAAAGCACTTTAGTTTTTCACAATTTGACATTTTGGTGTAAAGTGAGTGAGGCCTGAAAAGCCCTTTTTTGAGATAAGCTTTGTTGGATGCTTTATTTTATTTTATCGTTCATGGTTACCGGCCACAGGGCCAGAAATGGGTCGGGGGGTGGTGGTGGTGGTGAAGGTATAACATGAATCGTGAGAACAATTTGTTCAAACCTCTGCAGGTGGACTGGAAGCTCCCTGTGTGTGTGACAACGTTTCAGCCCGTCAGACAGAGAGATGCCCCCACCACACACACACAAACACACACGCAAACACACACACTCACTCGTACACACACAGAGGAGCGACACCCTTTGTGCTGCTCCATCTGGCTTGGTTTGCCGTGGAGGAGGACCGAGCGAGCGAAGCCTCGGCGGGCCCGTCTGAAACCGTCCTCCGACAAAAAGGCGGAAAAGATGTTGCGACGTCATTTAACGGCCCGTCGGAGTGGCGCTCAGAACGCGCGGGGGACCGCCGGGGCTGCCCGGGGGGCCGGTGGGGGGGCCCTGCACAGAGATTTGCGGGGGTGAAATTGTGCTGCGTTATTAAAAAGTCGGGCACTTGTGCCGGGCTATAAATGACACGCGGCACTAAATTCAGCCGCTGCCACGCCATCGCTCGGTGGTGCCTGTGATCGTTACACGCCAAAACGCCTGAATAACAATGGCAGATGTGTGTCAATTCCTCACTTTAGCGCAACACTCCGGAAATCAGCCGTATGTGGGAATTACTGCATATGCAGGATTGATCAGAAGGACCTGGAATCATGTCATCAAATCATAACCTGAGACACAAAATCAATACAAAGCTATATAAAAATGGCTGTCTGGACACGAAAGTTCAGGGAGAAGCTGCGAAAACACACACACACACACACTCGCAGTGTGAGGTGAGTGGTGGCGGTAACCCATGGTGGAAGGCCACATTTGCCGAATCGTGATTTACCGAAAAAAAAAAATAGATGGCGCCCGAAGTCTCACATATTGTGTTGCTAAGAAGAATTTCAAGGTTATTTGTTTCAAACTGTTTGTCGCAGATGGACTTAAAGTCTATGATTCCTCCTACCAGGTGACAACTGGTGATCCCTGAGCAGACGTTCTTCAGACTAAGAGGCTCAAGAGAACTTCTGAGAACATTCTGAGAAACCAAACAACCATTCACACAGGATCACAGCTGGAGCAGCAGCAGTGTTTGTGTGTGTTTGTTGACGCCTCTGAAGCGACGCTGCAAAACGTGCTCCTTGCCCAAAGGCGCATGGAGCCACAGGGGCAACCTTCTCAGATCAGCTTCAGCCACCCGCCAGGAGCCTGCAGCCACACATCAACATCTCGCCACGGTCAGGCGCCTCACCTGAGAGTGGAAGTTGGCCATGGTCGTGGTCTCGATGTCCTTCTTCCCGAGGACCTCCATCTTCACCGGCGCGTTGGGGAAGTTGTAGGAGAAGTACTCCAGGAAGTCCGGGAGGTAGGAGGCGGCGCCGTGGATGATCCCCATCACGAAACACGCCGCCTGCTCGTCGTCCTCGCTGAAGGACAGCGTCACAAACTCCTGGGCGAAGCGCTGCATCTCGGCGGGGGTCAGCCGGGCCAGCTGATCGTTGTAGGCGTGGGCCACCGACGCGCCGCCGTTGGCCTGCTGCTCCACGTGGATCAGGCGGCCGAACTCCAGGCCGGGCAGCCCCGGCGCGGGGGTGCAGTGGAGCGGGGAGTTGTAGCCCAGCCGCTCGGCGATCATGGAGGGCGTGGGGCCGGAGAGGAGGCGGTCCTGCTGATCCTGATGCGGGGCGGCAGCGTGGAGGATGCTGTTGCTGTTGTTGCCGTTGATGCGACTGAGGAACTCGGGCAGATCCAGGGACACCCCCGAGCACACCGTCTGACACGAGCGGTGGTACATTTTGGGTCGACTGTGCCGCTCCTTCTCCCGCTCGCCATCTTTGTGCTTCTTTTTCTTCTTCTTTTTGAGTTTCTTCAGTAGGAGGTCCTCAGAACCGGCTTTGGGCTTCACTTTGGACTCTGTGGGAGGAGAGGGAGCAAAGACGTATTAAAAAAAACAGACAGGTAGGAAGATATGGACATTGTGTTCACAAAAGGGCGAGTGGAAAAGCAAAACATGCACAAAATACGGTGTAATTTACGCAGATGTCAATCAATGCGGCAGTGCGCGTCTGAGAACTCATTATTTATTGTTTTCTTCGATTTAAGAGATGGAAATCTCTTGTTTCAATTTCACTGTGCATCCACACTGATCTTGCTGCATTCTTTATATTGTCTGACTGCACTGCGAAATTCCTGACAGGGTGTAATGCCAAAACATTCAACACAAAATGAAAGTATTCAAAATTTGACTGAATTAATACCCAACACACACGAACAATTACACTTAACAGTGCAAACCAGATATACATTAACACCAAACTGCTGCTGTCTAACATGTATGCTGATAACATGTTAAATTCCCCGTAATATCAGAGTCGTACCTTTGAGAGGAGGAATCACTTCCCCGTTCTCCTTCACGATGTCGTGCACAGGTGGTATTAGGTGGTTTTTCCACTCCTTGTTCTTCTCCTTCTTCTTCTCCCGGTCCTTCTCCTTCACACGGTGATCTGTAACACAAGAACAAGGGCGCCGAGATGTTAGGAGGCTCCACGCTAGATCCTCCAAACATCTCCACGTGTGTGTCTACCTCCATCTGGGCCTAATAAATACCAGCGGCCTGCGGCGACGACAATTATGTAACACTTTAATAACGCCTAATATCGCGCCAGCGAACGGCAAGCCGTGGTCTGAATCGGCCGCGTAAGTCCGGAGCGTCGGCCGGAGCGGGGCCGGGCTGTCCTACCTCTCTGCGGCCGTCTGACGTCGCCGTTCTCGGTCTTTGTATGGCAGCTAGCGGCGCTCACTTTCTCCACCACCGCGGCTAAACTCCGCTGCGCTTCGCTGCTTTTCTCTTTCTCTTTGTGCCGCTTCTCCTTCGCCTTCTTCACTTTGGGCGGGGAGGCCAGGAAGTTGCTGATCTTGAAGATTTTCCGAGCGGGAGCGGCGGGCAGCGCCGCGGCGGAGTGGCTCGCCTTGGCCGGGCCGAAACTCCATTTCGCTGGGCTCCCACAACTCTGCTTCCCGTTGTGTTTTTCCCCTGCGCACACCTCTCCGTTCACTTTGCGGTGCTTCAGGCTCTTCTCCTCCACCCGGACCTTCTTGGGAGGTGGTGGATAGATGTCGCTGGAAGACTGTGGTCGACTCTCCGCCGGCCGCTTGGCTGTTAGGGCTTTGGGGGAATTTGTTTTGCTGTTTGCTGCGAAATGCATGGAGTCCACGGACTCGGCCATCTTGGAAGTTTCTATTTTTTACGGTCCGACGTAACTGGTGCGTGCGAGCCAGGCGGGGGGCGGGGCTTAGCCGCCTACGTCACACGCAGGACGTGCGCGCGAGTGGGAATGTTTACGCCGCACGTAGCGAAACTAGCACAGGCGAATTCGTGTTTTAATGCCGGATTATGTTGATCTTCGCACAGCGGGTGCGTTTGTTGAGTGGCTGCTATGTTTTGCAGCGTGTGGACACAGAGGCCGCCCAGCGCGGGGCTGTACCGCCTCCTGTGGCACCGCAGAGCTGCGATGACAGGCTGAGGAGTTTACGGCTTCTATGGCGCCTTCTGTCCTACATTAGCTGAGAGATTCCATCGTGCGTCGATGGAAATGAAAATCGACTCAAGGGCATTCTTATCAAGATACACTTGTTACATAAACGACATCGACACCGGTGCTGTGAATTTCAAGACTTAAAATTTCAGAAATTCGATGTATGAATGACATATACATCCCCAATACAACACATATTAAGTTAATAGTCATTGTGTATTAATTTAAATAATATTGCGTTTTTTAAACCGCGCACGAATGACTAGTATCTGCCAGGTGTTGAATGTTCATCAACCAATATAATGCAGTGCTACAAACTGACATATGATGGAGCAATCTTGGTCCTTTGTGAAGATGTGACGGTATTTATCGAGGGCGCGTTCCTTATTTATTTATGTGATATGGTTGGTCTGATCTGAGGCAGTTCCCCTTGCTACCGCTAGATAGCAGCAGAATGGAGGAGATGCAACTGAAAACCACTGGCCGCTGCAGCTGCGACAACAATGACTTGTTAATACATGTAAACTAAATAGGCAATAAAGATTCCTGTCTTTCCCGTTTTCCCCCGAAAAATCATCCGAGATGTAATCATTTTCAATCATCTAATGTCAACATTATGCAATTGACAGCCCCCTAAACGGCGTGCTTGTTGGATGGCGCCAATCTCTCTGTTATGACATGAGACTAAAACAAATCAAGCAAAGATGTGGAAAATCACATTTGATCCAACCACTTAGTCAAGTGCTCCTCGCGGGAAATATTAATGTGTAATTTTGTGGGCTGTATCTGCTGCCTGTGAAGTGCAAGTCTTCATTGGTGAGTGGGGTTGGAATGATAGTGTACACACAGTTAGTCAGCGCTGACGGCGGCTTAGCTGTTTATTTCATTTGACCTAAATTGTTCATGGGTGAATGTTTTGCTGAGCACTCACCTTGAGACAGTTACCATAGACAACAAGATTCAGTTTGCGGTCTAATAGAAACAAAAGGTTATTTCTGGTGCCCATAACACAAAGTATGTCTACCCAGTGAATCAGCACAGAATCTGACATCTGAGGCACTCTGGTGAGGAAAGAAAGTTTCTGCAAGACGGTTTCAGACCACAAGACGTCCCCTCTGTACCCCCCCAGTAAAGACAATATGTATAATGTATGTTCTCTATTAACCACAGCTGCAAATTCAGCGCAAATCCATTCTATATGAAAAGGCCTCAGGATAGGATAGAACGCTGGAATATGACCTGAAATATGTTAATGCCCTCTGAACCAAATTTCTCAGCCTGGTTTAGAACAAAGCATACTTTAAAATGAGCGACATTTTCTGCACGGCTGGGAAACTGCAGAGGAGTTTTTCAGCGTGCAAGCGTGCGGCGCGTCTCCTCCCCGCTGGACGCAGGGCGACAGCGGCAGATGTCCTCTTCTCGCATTAGGCCCATTTTCCACATCCTTCATCACAGACAAGCGCTCTGAAATATAAATTTCAAACAACCTCCTAATGGAAGCCAGGCGGCAGCACCGGCGAGAATCGACCTGACGTTATCTGGCCGGGGAAAATCCAGCCCAGATGTGAGGGACATGTGAGGGTCCCCCTCCAGAGCGGCTGCCGGTCAGCTGACGGCTGAAAACACGCTGGCAGGTGGGAAAGCAAAGTGCAGCTGCACCGTTAAGACTAACGACCAATGAGACCAGGGGGAAATAAAGCGTAAAGATGGAGGATGGGCGAAGGGTGAGACGACCAGGCGTCTCAGAGTGTCCACAGATGCTAGGTTATGTCTTTGAAATGTCATGTGCCCTTGAGCAAGGCACTGGAAACTCGCTGGCCCTAAATCCACGGTTCAGCAACCCAAAATTATTTATTATTTATTATTTAGAATTATTATTTATTTTACAAATAAAGCATAAAAAAAATCTGTCTGGAGCTGCAAAAAAAATTAAGAGCCTTATGTAAGACTTATCAATGAATTTTATATTTATCCTACACATTTTTTCATCATTGGAAAATGTCAAGAATATTTGTGTCGTATTTTTCCTCCCAGAGAAACCATATTAAAACAAAGAAATTATATTTTCCCCCCATCTTTTTCCATTTTCATACATTTTTGAAAATGCTCCCGGGAGCCACCAGAGCGGCGCTAAAGAGCCACGAGTTGCCGACCCCTGCCTCAGACATACAGTATATGGGTGCAGATTTCTGATGAGGGACAAGAACCAGGATCCATTGTGAGAATGGATGTCGCAGACGTCTCATGCCGTGGTCAGGCGTCACATCCGTGGCCACACGGTGGCGCTCTGCAGACAGATGCCGCCCAGGTGAGTATCTTTACGTCAGCCGGCGCTGCCCCGCGGTGCATTTACAAGCGGTGCCGACAGCCTCTCCGGCTAGAGTGTCCGGAGGTGCAGCGTCCCGCCAGGAGGCCCGGCTGACGGGCAGATGTTTGTTCTAGCCGGCACGGAAAAAAAGCACAATGTTTATCCGGCGGAGGACGGCGAGCGGGCCGAGCCAGATCGGAGGAGGGAATTCAAAACACTCTTTCCTCAAGAGGGCACCGCAGGATGAGGGAAGAAGGCCGCCCATAAAAGGGTCGAGCAGAGAGCGGGGAGGATTACGGGGGAGCGTTGGTTGACCTGTGTGACCCTTGTGGGAGGCTTTGCCCGGCATCAGGGACGAACACCTCCATCTGTCCCACGCTATGAGCCCCACGCCATCCGTCCCACGCCATCCGTCCCACGCCATCCTCCCCGGCTACAGATCCAGCTCTCTTGTCATAAATCACTGCGGCCCGCAGTGCAGACAGAAGTATCTCTGCCTCTCTAAACATTTCCCTTCGCACCGTTTCCCGCTGCCAGAGGTGAAATGACACTTTCGCTGTCGTCAACAGTCCTGAAATGTCACACGAGCTCGGGGCTGCGTCGGCGTAGCGGTGGAAAGGCGCAGCGGGGGCTGTTACGGCGAAGCCACGGAGGAGGTGAAGTGTCCCCCGCAGGCCTCCGTACCCACCGGACGGGGCGGCCGCCCGGCCCCTCGCCGTTAAACCTGCACGCTCTGATTAAGTTAAAGTTACACCTTCGACGAGAAGCCCGCGCTGGAGGGAGCGATGCCACTCGGCTGGCAGGAAACTGGGTCACGTTGCGCTCCGTTTCTTCTCACCAGCATGAGGTATTGATTGTGTTTACGGGCGCCTGTAATAAAGCGGGATGGAGAGCGGCCTCGATCTAAACCTGGAACACTTACCAACTCGTAAAATTGGCAAGGCGCTGCACTGGGGTTGTTGACCCAGAATCCTGCGTGCCGCGCTGTTCCCACGCACGTCCTGTTTCTGGGTCTCGGCGCTGATCTCTTACTAAACACGTCGGCGGCGTTGCGGGACAGCTGAGAAACGTTCGGAGCAGCAGGTCAACGAGACTGCGGAGGAGAGAAAGAAGCGAGAGTGAAATGCAGTCATGTGACCTACAAGGAGTCTAATTCTGCAGCATAGCTCATCATAACTCATCTTAACTCCGGTTGGACTTTGACATGCTAACTCTGTCAAGCTAACATCCACAGTCAACTCCCTCACAACTTTCGCGTCTCTCTCCTTCATCGTTTTTTATTGCAACTGCTCGCTGCTGTAGCACCGCTGCTCCTCCACTGTTGACAAATCAGCCTTGTTCCCAAACCGAGCCAAGGAGGCTAGTCGACGGCTGCTCAGCGTCTCCACCTTGGGGTCGTTTGTCCTCTGACCGCCCATGTGTCCTCCCGTGTTGCTGCCCACATACATGTCTGAGACATTAGCTTGTCGTTGGCTTGGATAGCGGCTAACGACGGCGTCCTAGTTGGAGTGAGAAACTCTCCCCCTACTCTGCAATCATTGGTGTTGTTGTTTTTATTTTTTGGTTGTTTTTTTCCCGCCGTTACTTTTCATTACCGCTGAAACATCTCCAGCTCGCCTCGTTATCGGGCTCCATCTCGCTTGAGTGCCTGGAGACGTAAACTGGCTCTGGCTGCTTTTTTTCCCCCCCACCTGTCTGCCCTTTAAAAGCCTGGAGCTGATCGCGCTCAGCCTGAGCTCCATCGGCTCTTCCTCCCTCCTCTCCTCACCCCCTCCTCCCTCTGCTTGTCACAAACTGAGGTGGGTTCTTCTTCTTCTCCTCTCTCCCTCCTCGTCATTTACTCCAAACTCTCGGGACGCGATGAGGTTTGCAGCTCCGCCGCGTGCCTGTGCGACCCTGCTGGCCCTCTTCAGCGTGTGCCGGAGCTCTGCGGACTCCAGTGAAGGAACCCGTCCCCGGGATGACAGAATTGGACCCTGTGCTGCTATTCTAAGATCTGCGGGACCATGTGGACCGGACGGGGACTCCTGTCCATACCAGCTGAGTCTGCCCCAGCTGACCCTCTATTTGCCAAAGCACCTCCAGGAGCTGGAGAAGCTGGTGAGGGAGGTGCAGGAGCTGAAGGACGACGTGGACCAGCTGAGGGAGATGTGTGCGGACTGTACAGTAAGCCCGAGAGGGAGAGAGTGTGAGAAGGGGACGGGGGACAAGGAGGGAGGCTGCGAGAAAGAGAGACACGCAGAGGGGCAGAAGGAGTGGGACGCAGGTCCGTCTCGGGGGGGTAACTTTGAGGATGGAGGGAGGGATAAGGACGCAGAGAGAGGGGGAACGAAGCAGGACAAGGTGGTAAACAAGTGGGAGTCCAGAGGAGGAGAGAGCGGTCGGGGCGTCGCCGGAGGGAAGGACGGAGGGGAAAATGTGAGACAGGACGCACGTGAGGGTGGGGAGAGAGGGACAGGGGGGGAGGAGGAGAAGGAGGGATGGTGGCGGGATGACGGGGAACCTGCAGGCGGAGAGGAGAGAAGTGGAGGAGTAGCGAGAGAGGGAGATGTGGATAGGAGCGGGCTGAAACAGGGAAAAACG
>OMPJ01011031.1:0-10776 GCA_900312935.1 Carapus acus
ACGTATATATATATATATATATATATATATATATATATATATATATATATACACATATATATATATATATATATATATATATATATATATATATATATATATAATATATATATACTGTATATACACACAAACACACACACACACGTATATATATATATATATATATATATATATATATATATATATATATACACACATATATATATATATATATATATATATATATATATATATATATACAGTATATATATATACTGTATATATATTTTTTTTAAGAATAATCCTACTGTTCATGAACAACTAAGATTTCAACTAGTTGTTTATCTGCATCCGTAGTTGGAGCACATGAGCTTTCAGTCACAATGCCGTGATCCACAGTTTAAAAAACACACATGCCCAACTTCAGGAAAGCATTTGTGTCCTACCAATCCGGATTCACAGCCAAATCTGATGACATCTCAAATGCCTCGTCCTTTTATCTCACCTTGTAATGTGTCATACAGCAATGCCAAATAACCAATCAGTCTGGAGCTGACACCCAGTGTGGCAACTAAGGCCAAAGCATCACTCCACCTCCCAGTAATAGACAGCAGCACCTGCTGTGCATACAAAACACTCATCTGGACCAGACATCTCCTGAGACAGAGAGTGAGAGAGAGAGACCATTGGCTGATGGGGGTAGAAAGAGGCGACGATGCAGATACTGACAGCCTGTGCTTGGTTTGCCTCTTGCTTAATTTGGTAAATGCCTCTCACCCAAGGGAACCTCACTTCACAGGGCTTAGCAGGGAAATGGCGACACGGCATCCTGCAAATTTTAATGGACTAGTTATTTATTCACCGATGTTATGCTCAATATTTCTCCCGGCAATTAATGTCAACAGTTGCACTCGTGGCGTAACAACCTTCGGCTCGACATGGTGCGCTCAACACAGTGACAACAAAAAACTGAAAATGCTGACGTTCACCTTTTACGTTTCCCGTTTTATTTCCAAATAAAGTCTTTGTTACATGTTGTCATAGGACCACGTGCTCTATTTTCTGTCGTTCACGGTGATAAGTGCTGGCAGAGAACCCTGAGAAAAAAGTGATAATTCAGACTATCCTGATAAATAATTGATTGAATGTATGTATATTTCAGTGAAGCCGCCCATCGGCTGATATTATGTAAAACAGCAAAGGATTTCAGACAAAATCCTTTCCAGACTATACCCATCCCCCCTTTTTTTCAGTTGTGCCCCACTCATGGCATGAATCTGATTTGGCTTATCTCATGAATCTAGAATCACGCTAGATGCTTCGGTGAATGCGAGCAGAGCTGGGGCGCTGAGGGGAAGGCAGAGGCTGGGTGAGCAGGGGTGATGTGGAGTTGCTTTACTAACCTGCAGCCATTTCCCAAGTGTCTCCCTTTTATCTGTCTCATTTTATTATAACTTCTGGGCTTCAAACCACTTTCTCCTCCATGCTATATTGTGGAGAGCATCTACAGCCAACAGTCTCTTACAATGTGTCCCATTGCAGTGTATTCCCTGCTGAGGACGTTTGACAATCTGATGAAAATTAATTCAGTCACCTACAGCATTCAGATGGCTCACAATTGTGAGAGGACAAAAACAGAAATGGGATATTTTTGAATGGTATGTCAAATTGAGATTAAAAAAGTCAGCAATGATGAGGAATGAATCGTATGAAATGGTTTTCATTCTACCAGTATTAACCCATATATCATCATGATTTTACTGTTTCCATATTTATAACACGAGATTTTACGGCATTAGATACAGAGGCAATATCATTTGCAACATGTTCTTTTCATGGCATTGTGGACAAGATACAACATCATGAAACAGACACAGTCTCAAAAAATGGGGTGCATTAGGAAAAACATGCAGGATCTGATACAAATCAGTGACACATCGTGTAGGAAGTGATGTCTAAATTACATCTCATAATAAACACATCATGGAGGTTCACATTTCAAGTTCAGCACCACACATGTGCAGCTATGTTGATCGCTTATTTTCATTACAATCACAGATTAACCTTCAGCATTGTTTATCCCTAGGGGCTTTGAGCAGTCTTCCAGAAACTAATGAGAAGGGTACATCCAGGCTTTGTGGCCATGTCATGTGAAATCCCTGTTCTAAAGCGAGGTGCTGATATATTGTACCTCGGGAAACCGTATTAACGAGAAGGAGGAGAAGAAGAAGAAGAAGAGGAGGGGGAGGGGGAGAAGGAGGAAGAATAATGTTCTATGAATGTGCAGGCTCGGGCAAATAACTAAAATCTACGATAAATGCTCCACAGGTGCTTCAGTCCAACCTTGTAACTCCTACATGGTGCATTTATGACCCCTGCTTGCTGCAGTAAGTGTTTAAGTCGTGGAGCACATTTGTGCTCTGAGAGCAAAATCGCCACTGGCCAAATGAAGGATGGAGAAGAGACATCACGCGATTCATGTATGTGCACAGTGCCGCTATGGTGGAGGCAGCTGAGCTAGCGTGCTGCCGGAGGGGCAGTTTGGTGGGAGCAGTGCCATGAAGTGAACAGCAGTGGGAACCGTGAACCCACATGTTTCACCCCATGTGGATGGGAACATGTGGCCTCCTACATGGGCAATTCATGCAGCTATTCAACAATATGAATCAATGAAGCCTTCATACTGCAGCAATTTAGTTCACCTTTTAGTCATTCCACTATAGTTTGGAAACACTCATCCTCTGTAATGCCAGTATGAGGAATATCTACTGTCAGCAGCATTATGTGAATCACAATGCCATGGATGTCAGACCTTAACATGTTGATTCTTCAAATCGTATACTATTTTGTCCCTTCTACACACCGTTAATCTGCTTCTGATGCCGCCCTGTATGTGTCTGTCGAATTTGGAAGCCAAATTTCCAGAGTGGACGTTTTGCGGGTCTACTTTGCATTTACTGGGAGAGAATAAAAAGATTATTTTCGTTTGTTTCAGGACCGTTTCATTCCAAAACTATATATTCGGGTAGGAATTGCCTTTGTGGATACTATTAATATGGACAAATGCAAAGTAATGAGATTGCAAAAATGTAGTTAAAGTTGGGATTATATGCGAGTATCTACTGATATTCCTAGAATAATCACGATTAAAGAATATAATTTGACAGCACTTACTATAAAGAAAAATAGAGGACATTATATGAGGAAAATTTTGCACGAGCTAAAAAATATCAGTGATGCTTATCAGTGATATATTCATCATTTAGCTTATTTTGTTTTATTTTTATAACATGCAAGAGTGGAATCCATCCATCTATCCATCCAACTATCCAATTTTGGTATGATATGTTAAACCCAAATTCTGGGAAAAAATTACGACACACTCACCCTTCATGCAACATTGCATTTCAACGCATTTAACCTTTAAGCAGCCAAAAGCTTTGTGTGTATTTCTGATACACGTAGTTAAGATGACCAATCACAGAAGTAACCTCTGCCTTAAGTGTCTCGGTTGTGAAGGACACACGCAGACACACAACTTCAATATCTGGCTGAGAAATGTTGCTGAGAAAAAAAATCATTCCTGAGACCTCACAGGACAATGAGACATTGTCACCAGTCATTACTGATGCTGGACACTTGTAACAACAATAACAAGACTTTGCCAATGTCAACAATAGAAGCTAGTCGTTACAACAAACGCGACGACCCATCATTCATCATGCATTGCTATGGCAGTGGTATGTCCCACCTCAGTAAATAGAAATAAAATCAGCATCGAACAGGTCAGAGCATTGAAGTCTTTGCTGTACGGTATCAATCTGCAAACACAATTTTCACTGCCCCTGTTTGTGGGCAATTGATATAACTCCATTAACTGCAGCTTTCTCATTCAACTGCATTCGGCTGCTACATCAAAGTGAAGGCCTGTGTACGCTAGAAGTTCAAATGTTAATTATTTATATCCTCATTATCCGTAATCTGTTGTTTGAATTATTTTTTCTCTCCCCAGCGCCACGGGAGACCTAAAATCCCATCTGAATGTGGTTGCAGACAATCCAGACCTGAAATAGCATCGTGAAAATTATGCACCGACAAAATCTTGAATCTGAGACAAATGTGACATTGACTATGATTTAGCTGGCGTATAAGTTCCAAATTACACCCGAAGATTCTGTAACAAGGCATTTTGTCTTTCGATGACACCACACTGGGAAACTTTAAAGCCACATCCATTACAGCCGCGTGAGGATGCCGTCAATGGTACCAGGGAGAGCTGTTACCAAAGCCCCGTGGGGGGAGAAAAGATGGATTTTGCATCCTCTTTACAACACAGACAGTGTCTTTGAGTGACAGACTCATTTGCCAGGTTTTGTGGGTGGATGTTTATGCAAATGCTTCCACTCCGTGGGCTGAAATAGCCATCCCTATGAAAAGCCATGAGCAACTCAACCGAAACACACCAGCACACCACAGTGAGGCTGAAAACAGCTCCTGATTCGCATTAGAAAATTTTTTGGCCTTTCGCAAAACAAGGGCTTGAATTTGCCACCCCTGTGACTCCCACACAGAAGTCAAGAAGCATTGTTTTGTGATTCTAAAGCACATTTAGATGATGTTCTGTACGTCCACGCTTTTTGCTGTGACCAGAGAGAAACGCCATGCGGTTTAGAGTCATTTCTAACAAGAATTCCAGTGTTCATAGAGAGTGGAGAATCACTGGAAAGGCCCTGCAAACACAATACTCTGGAGCTTGTCACCAATTCTGGTTTTCCGGTGAGTTGACTGCCACCCTGCCACCAAGTACCAGTGACACCAACACTTTCCCTGGCTCTTGTTACTGGCAGCCATGGACCCAACCTCCAGGTGTTCAGTTTTTTCTTTGATCCCTTCCATGAGTGAGAACACACTTGTTTGTTTTGATCCAACATTGGGAAGCAACCTACAAATGTGTTTGTCTCAGGGTTGGAGGTGCACCAAAACCGACTCCTGCGGCGTTTTTGCTACTCATCAAGATTATCGGTCGATCTAGTGAATCGAAAATTTGAACAAAATGAAAAATTTAAACAAAATCAAAAATACTGAATTATACAAAGCCACATGCTTGGTACTTTTTTCCTCTTTTACACTCTATTTAGACTCCAATTTGCCCGGAAATTACGCCACACAGATGGATTTTTAACTTCTAAAACGTCAATCGGTGGTGATAGAGGGGACAGTGTGAGCAAGCATGTCTGCCCAATCGGGGTAAAAGAAAGTCAGACCCTTGACAGGAGAAAGTAACTGAATTCAAAATCAAGAGTTAAAGGAGGGTCATTGTTCAGCTGATCTACAAAAAAAAAGGCAACAAAAAAATGTTATTCTCATCTCTCGTCACTTCACTGTGCCGAATATACAAACAAAAGCTGCAACTGTGTGACATCATCACACCCTTCACAAACCACAGTGTCCCCTTTTAAATGCACCCATCGTGCTCCACTGGAGCACTATCAAGATTGAACTGATTCATGCCTCAGCCCCTGTCTCAGCTCTCCACCAAAAATTGACAAACTAGACAATTTTGAGCAGGCTCCCATGCTCCTCCCCAAAAAACAAACAAGACAAACACAGCTGAGAACACAGCCCCCTTGGCAGAGGTAGCAATGGCGGTAAATTTGAAAGATCATTTTCAATTATGCATATGTTGGCAATACACTCAGGCAATTAGTATAATGAGAAGATGAGTCTGGCTTCTTCATCTGCGGAGACCAATTGCTCTGTATGATTTTGCTCGTATAGAATGACTTTAGAAGTCAAAGGCAGCCACAACGACAACAACAACGACACCAACAATGACGACAACAACGTGGCGGTGGCGCTAGGTCCTTTGAGTTGCACAACCCGCACATCTTTCACTTATAAATTGCAAACTAGATGCTAAACTTGATGCTGTGGAGTCAAAACAAGATGGGTAATTACAGATGGAAATATTTGCTGATTAGTATGTGTTGTTGTGGCCGTGAAACAATCCCATGGCACACAGTATGGAACTGCAGACACGCTCCGACATAACAATATTTTAGGCATACATCATTGCACAAGATGATAAAAACCATACTGAGCTCTGGAGTCTCACGCGCAGGACTGCCAACAATCTATGAAAAAAAAAAATTCAGAACGACCTGAAAATAAGATGAAATATACGATCACGTATGTAATGATCTTGTGCGTTGTGTTCAGTGTTGCAGAATATATCTGCTACAAACTATTTTGAATGGGAACCACGTGCGGTGTGGTAGTTGATATGTTTTATGCCAACAACACTTACTTGTCTTTGTTATTAGCATATTTGTTGCAGTGTCAATATTTCTCTCCATGCAAATTGCTACTTGCTTGGATTTATAGCCACTTGTTATTGTTTATGTACAAGATAGAGCTGAGAGAGTTGACAAAGACTGTGTTAGCTGCAAGGGTACCTAGATCGATACTGGTGCACATGTGTATTGCTGTTTGGAATTCAGAACCAGATGCAGGTGGAATACATGGCCTAGAGAATTATACCCGACTGGGTTTAGAATAAAGAGTAGAATATTTGCCTGTCCCTCACTGATTTTGTATTTTGATGCGGAGTGTGAAAACCTGACACAAACTCAGCGATGCCCACTTGGTCAGTATTGAATCGGTTCAGTTTATTGTTTACTAAATTGATATATGGTTTTTTGAAGTGTCCGAAAAATGAAACATTTTCACTAATGCATTTCATGTGCTTCTCCTGCATTGCAAATATGCTGTCTGCAAATCAGCTGTTTGTTATTCAGCTGCGCCAACGCAGGAGTCGAACTCCAGAGATGGCGAGTGGTGCGCTCATGAATTCATTGTCCGAGTATTCCGACCAACTTGCAAATGACATCATATGCAAACCACCCACCCCCCTCCCTAAAAAATTCACATGACACATGACACTGAGCCTGAGCAAATGCTCCAACATGTGAATGTACCACCTTAATACTTCACGGTAATGGGATATAGATTTGTTACTATATTTTGTTTTATGCTGCACAAAATACCGTTTTTTCCTATTTCAGTCTGAGATGCTGAGGAGGTTGCGATTGAGAAACCCACTTTGCCACTTTGCATTTTTCCTAGACTCAGACTGGTCAGTTGGTCTCCATTTCCTTTGAAAAACACACAGACAGCTTGATGTTGCCACCATGAAGCCTCGCTGGCAGGCTGCTTTTGCATCTGCTGTGTGGTGAGCAGAAACTGATGTGCTGTTTAGAGTTTAGGTCAAAGTGTTTGATTTTGTTTTCACATCACATAATCCTGTTTCTCACCAACTCTGACTCGCGTTAGCTTCAATTTGGCAAACTTCAATGGCTTTGTCATGTTCCATTTACAACGAAGTGACAACGTTTGGCCATTTTCCGCTGTAAAGCCCAAACAGGTGGAATTCTACAGATGGCTGTCCCCGTTTTTTCATGCTAACACGGCACTCTGCCAAAGTGACAACCGGATTTTTGGTCACCTGCTCTAAAATGGTCCTTCCCTCCTCAACAGTTATCCTGTTTGGTTGGACAACCAGTCATGGAAGAATTGTAGCTGTTCCAAACCCAAACCTCATCCATGCAGTGTTCTTAGGAAAGTGGTATTACAGTAACCCCCCATCTATCACAGGGGTAACTTACAAGTGCAGTAGGTAAAAATCCGCAAAGTAGAAACACAATTAGTTGAAGTAAATCCTTAATGTACAGTATTGTATTGTAATACTGCTCATATATATATATCAAAGTTTAATAAGTCTCCATGCACTCTTATGAACTGTTTCAATACCCTGTAACACTCTTATGAACCTTCTCTAAAAGTATCACCTTCTCCGCTATCGTCAGCATCTTCCTCTAGCGCTCAGCATCTTCCTCTAGCGCTCAGAGTCACTACCAGAGGTTTTAGAGCGGGTGCAGGACGTTTGTGCAGCATCATAGGGGTTTCAATTAAGTGACAATTCAACATTCACTACTGATAATTAAAAATACCTGTAGCATCCAGTGCGGGATGCTAAAAGCTGTTTTGCTGAATATTTTCAGTATTGTTTATAGCTGGGCTACAAAATGCTATTTTCTCTGACAGATATCCAATTGTGCAAAAATCTAAATCAGCCACAGAATCCTGTGATATCCAGAGGGAACCGCAAAATAAATCTACATTGAACATGAATAAAATCCTTCCAATATAGCGCAAAATTACTGTACGACGATTTCAGGTTATACGTAAACATGAAATACCACATTGGATTTATTGTGATTCTTTGAGGGAGGCTTTTTTGAACGCTCAACTATTTACATTTGGATGCACTGTGTGTATAAATGTGATACATTTCTCTCACCTGCTATAGATGCAGACACTCCTTGGTGAAGTGTTCTATTAAATGGTTTCATTTGGTGAACGCTGCATACATTCAGGTTGTTTTATCGAAACTCATACCACTTGGCAGTCTCAACAGTCTCAACTCTTGTGAGTTGAGATCCCAATCTCTAGTATCGTAATTAACGTCTCATTTCACTCGTGAAAACATTCTACAATTTTGAAGCTTTTAGGAACAGACTGAGAATTGAAAGTATAGCAAAGTAAGATCACATCAAGATCACCTCAGCTGCACGTAACCAGTTTGCAAAACAGAACTCAATCACAACAGATGCATGGAGCTGCGATTTCTATTGTCCTCTTGCATCATCAACGCCTTGCACTGACATTATTGTAGAACATGTTTATCTGTGAGAAAACGGCTTTGACAAAAGCTTAAAGAAACCAGCTAGGGTCATAACACACCTTTGAGAATTTGAGGATTCCACATTCTACCACATGCGTTCCCCCAAAATATGCTTGGCCACAGTGCTGTCACAACAGATTTCTGCTTTGCGAATGTAAACCAATGACTCATCATAATTTGCATTTTGGTTGATGCCAGCGACCCATGAAGTGCTGGGGTATTTGGCACAGAAACACACAGAAAATTCACCAAGTACTGAATATCAGCACTGAAGGTAAATACAAATGTCTCTCTTGGGCATGAATTTTCCTTCACACAGGATTGATGCACAATTCTGAGACAATGCAACACTGACGACAGCTGCAAAAACAAAAGAAACAAAAAAAAATCACCTGTGTGGCTTAAAACTGTTGTGCTGTTGAGCTGAGCTCTCCCCTTCACTGAATTGGAACTAAAATGGCCTCCAAGTGTACTGAACAATGGGGGTGAGCATAATGCAGTGTGACTACTGAGTGACTTGACTGAGATCCAAAGTGAATAAAAGGCCTCACTATGTGAGGCGGCGCCACTGAGCTGCTGCAGTGCTCCGGACTTTGGCGAATGATGCTGCATTAGGATGCTTCACACACATTTCATTTGCCAATAAAATCCCACGGCCATTTTCCACATGGCAAAGAGTTTGTGCGGTCAGAAACCATAATGAGCAATGGAGTATCCGAAAAGGATTGATTCTTAGAGGGTACTTTGGGGTTTATAATGAATATTAAATCATCTTGTGGGTCCTGGACAAGGAATGCAGGATAAAGGGAATTCATTTGATCTCTTCTCTCGTGCCAATACAAGATTATACATTATGCTCCATTATGTGTGTCCAACGAAGAAGTCATTGCTGCTTTTCTGGTTTTCAGAGACTTTGTCCACCTTGTTATGAATCATTATCAGGAACCGACCACAATTATAATCAAACATTGCAGCTTACTGCATAAAGAAAGCACATCACAGGGAAGGGCGGATGAATCGATGCAGAATCTAGATAATGACTGGATGGTGAAACGTGCATCTCAACTTACATATTGAAAGTGCTTTAGTCAAATGATTGACTATTTTTGCCGACGCACAGGTCACCGCGCATCTACTCGGACTGCGTAATTGTCATGCAATGATCGATTATGCCGCCTCAGTGACACTGGGTGCCTGCGGCCACATGATCTTGATCCTTATGACAGAAAATTGGCCCAACTTTCAACAGGCCAGACAAGAAATCTTCTCCTTATTGTTGAGAGACACAGATTCCACAGACAGAGTGGTGATGCAGTTATTTCCCCAAAGCCAACTGCAAATATCACTTTAAAAGAATGCCAAGACTGAAATCCTTCAAAGAACCTGAAAAAGCTCACAAAGGGGACAAAACCATGTGACATGGCAGCACTAGGTGTCTGCATGAGAACATCCTCCAAGCCTGTTTCCGGCTACTCCAAGACTACAGAGCTCCACCTCGCGTAAATCCTTTTACGGTAAACAAAGTAAAAGCATTACCATCGGGGTTGCCTAAAAATAGGCACAATTCGCCACTTTAGAAGAAGTATGTTACTGGTTTGGTGGAGCGTTCTACTCTGGCCTCCCCATCCCATGCATGAGCCATTTGTACAGCTGTAGCTTTCGCTTTGCAGCTCTTCCTCGCGAGCACAGGGTTGAAGGCAATAAAGCATCATCAATAAGTCACCTGGACAGCCCAACGCTAACAGAGACAGACAGCGTCTCATATCCCATGGGCCGTGTTTCCAAGTCATCAGTCTACTTGACTTGCACGGCAGCCAGACGTGGGTGGAAATTCAAATGAAGAGAAATAAAAACACGCTAACTCTAGACGGAACAGACTGTCTTTGACACCCAGGTTCAACTGTGCTGACGTTTATTTTCCCGTGACAGGCTGCAGTTATGCGTCACCCCGGCACGGTGCATATGAAGGATTATCGAGGGTTCTGTCCGCGGCAAACTGGAGCTCAAATACAGACTGAGGTTCATCATTAGTTCTCGCATAGTCATTCACTTCA
>OMPJ01011037.1:0-10447 GCA_900312935.1 Carapus acus
GCAGAAAGATGGATTTATTCTATTCAGCTGGGACAGGGCGCACACACACACACACACACACACACACACACAAACACTTCATTCGATCGTTCAAATAGTGTCATAGCACTGCAGAGTGCTGATCTTTTCTGCTTTTTTCTCCCTACATACCTACTTATGGTAGATTAAACACACACACACACACACACACAAACACACACACAAATAGCAGCAGCCTCCTGCTTGTCGTATGCGGCACACACACACACACACAAATAGCAGCAGCCTCCTGCTTGTCGTATGCGGCGGGCAGCTGACATTTGGCTAAAAGCAGCCTGCCAGTCATAACAGTTGGATGCAAACACACACACACACACACACTTGTGCACAGTCAGATCTCATCAGTCAGTCCAACACAGGGATCGTTGCTGTGTGTGTATGTGTGTGAAGGATTGCGGGATTACGTAATGCTCCCCTGCTCCTGGATTCCAACCCGGTAAACAGGTGCGTCGCATTATGCAACTTCCTGTTGGAGAGGAAGTAGCGACTCCACACGTGTCCGTTATCCACCAATACAGCGTGGGCGTGTTTGGCGTGTTGGACTGGCTGCCAAAGGTTGATAGATGTGCAGACATATTGCCAATTTAATTCGATTACATCATCGAGAACACCACCAAAAAATGCAGGAGTGGTTTGTGTGTGTGTCCCACAGTTTATGCAAATTAGACACTGCAGCAAAAAGAAGCTGCTGCCAGGGAGCTGAGCCACTCATTTCTGGATTTCGCTGAATTTGCAAATATGAAAATACTCTGCGTGCGTGCGTGTGCGTGTGTGTGTACGCGAAGGTACACATGGGGGTGAGAGAACGAGAGAGATAGCGAGAGAGAATGACGGTAACCATGGCGATCAGATGGGAATAGTAGCGCAGAGATACCCAGACTAGGAGCCCATTTTTTCTGAATGAACAGTTTTGGCTGCATTGCATCAGTTGTTGTGTCTATGTGTGTGTTTGTCTGTGTGTTTGTGTGTGTATGCGTGCTTGCGTGCGCCTCTGTGTTCATGTAACAGGCAATGATGAAATTCTGCACCCCCTCCAATCCCTCAAGAGCAGACCGCAGTGTTTCCATGATGCCTGCCCCAAATCTCTGAAGACACATTTTGTGTGTGTGTGTGTGTGTGTGTGTAGAATTCCTGGCTCCGCATCAGAAGGCTGTGATTTCTGAGAAATAGGTCAACTACATGTTTAATGAAACGACATGAGCTGAGTGAGAGAGGTAGAGGGAGGGATGGAGAGAGGGAGAGAGAGCGGGAGACGAGGAGAGGAAGAGAGGATGATAGAGGAGAGAGCGAGAGAGCGAAGAGAGGAGCGAGGCTTTCATTATGTATCTCCAAACACACACACACACATACTAAGCCTCCATTAGAGGCATCAGTTAACTAGGGCCAACTAACCATATGGGCCTCACATTGAGCAGCTGTGTGTGTTTCTCTCCAAATATGTGTGTGTGTGCACACTGATGAGCCTGTGAGTGACGTGGACGGGCTGCAGCCGAACACATGCTGCTTGTGTTACCCGTGTGGGCAGAGGCGGAGAATTCCATCACAACCGATAACACCCGACACACGCAAACACACGCAACCTTAAGCAGATGATGTATAAAATGAAGGGAGCGAAAGAATTAAAGGCCACACATCAGTCTTGTGTGTATCCTGGTTTGTGCGTGTCAGCACGAGCGTGTGATCCTAATTATTTGAGATACACGCACATCTGTCACTGCGGCCCCGTGTGCATCGTTACATGCGGTCACGTGAGCGCAAATGTCAGCAGGGTCAGCCAGGCAGAAGTAGACACACACACACACACACACACACACACATACACACACACGTGAGTTGAGAATAAATCACGCAAATGGGGGAATATGGTTTACAGCACCCAACAGAGCACATACAAAGTTGAAATAGGTAAAAGCGTTTTAGCGATATCGACGTGGAATAGAATTCAGTTTCAAATCCACAAAAAAGGTTGTTGGCAAGAAAGTGGAGAGTGTCGCAACAACGTATGGAGTGAGAGAAAAGAGAGAGGAGCCACAACATGAAAAGATGAACGATTACTGGGGGGCAATCTGATGTTTGACTGCAGTTGGACCAAAGCGCAGAGCAGACAAACGTTCCGTCTTCATCTCGTGACTCGGTCATACAAATATGTTTTTGTCTTGATTTTGTTTATTGACTGAGTAAGGGAGGAAACCACTGGACATCTCTGTCCTCTAGCAGCCATGTGCACGCGCGCGCACACACACACTCTCCCCCACAGGGAAGCCTTCTCACATTGTTTCACATCTGCTCCTGATCACTAAACGTAACGCAATATTTCACCTGTGTCATGTGACCATTTGAAGAGAGATGGTTAATACAAAAAACATATGTCCACACATGTGTGCGCGTGCGCACACGCACACACACATCAGGCAAATGTGAGGGACGAGCTAACTAACCTTAATCCTCTCAAGCCTAAGACCATGTTGTCAATCTACTGTTTTTTTTTTAGCTTAGTTGTAACTACAGGCTTAAAAAATATTTTTCAATTACTTAAAAGAAATCACGTAATACAAATATTTCCAAGCACTATGAATTTGGAAAAGGACTTCTGAGAATGGAAACAATATGCATGTGGTTGTGTTGAAACTTTGGGTTCACTTGACGAAATATTCCTCCAAAAAAAAAAAACATAACAAGATTATTCAAAGCTACAACATGACAGAAGGAAATAGAGTGAAAGTTCAGGTGCTGAACTCTGGGAATAGAAACTTCTTCTCAGCACCCCCGGGCCTGAGGCCTCAACTAGACGTATTCCTCTTTCTGTCTCTACATGCACACACAGATGTTGTTTATGTTTGTTTTTTGAAGGCCCTCCTGCTGTTTTTCCCAGAATTCCTTGATGTTTCCCTCAGTGTGCTCACAGGTTTGCAGAGAGAAGGGAGAGGCCAAGATGGCAAAGGTCTCGGAGAAAAAAAGAGAGACTGTGTGTGCGTACGTGCCTTAACACACACCATCCCCTCTCGTGCTCGGACTGCTTCCACTTCTCCACCCCGGGAAGCGCAGAGGCTGTGCTTTGTTGTTGACAAAAGGCCAGTGAAACCAGAATTAGGCCAAAACTTTTGCAGTATCATTTATTTTTGCTGTCATAAATAGATGAAATATTACAGCTGCAATCCATTGATGCAGTTACTCGATGGAACGATTGATAGTTTGACTCAACACTCCAAAGCAAGAATAAATAGGGAGGACGACACATGCACATCCAACTAGCATGCGACTAAAAAAATCTTGAATTTGACCTTTACTGCCATCTAGTGGTCAAAACATCAAAGTACAGCAAAACTGACATTTGAAAAAGACATAACAAAACAGGCAAAACCATGACAATGAATGTTCATGTCTGCATGGCAAAAAATGATGTGTTGCATTAGTGAGACTTTTTCCTCTTAGCAGCTCTGGGCCACCATTTTGGCATGTTGGAGGACACATTTACCAATGGATCATCAAAATACCCACGGACCAACCACACTGTACTGTCTGATGCTGAAAATGTGTCTGTACTAAAATTTTCTTGTAGGCCAAAGACACAGACTTAGAGGCACATTAGTGTTCCAGCTATGGTTGCTCAGGTCAAGAGAGGGTGAAAATGTTCAGACCGAGGCCACAGCACACATTCACACTTGTGTCACGGTAACACTCACTTCCCATTCAGCTATTTCAACTCCACAATCACCTTCAGTGTTCTGCACGACTTGACACTCTTTCTACAAATATTTTGCAGTACAGTGATGTCTTAGCAAAGAAATATTAGTGGCGCTGCCATTGTTGCAGCCAATGACACGAAACTGTCTCAGTCTTTCATAGTGCTCCGTCACTCCCCATTTCTCTCGGCCTGTATGTGCACATCTGTGTGTGTGTGTGTGTGTCCTACAATACACGAGTGTGTGTGAGTGTCCTACAATAGACAGGGTGTCCGTTTTACTCTACAATCTCAGCAGCCTCTTCCGGCTCCCTCGTCTCCCCCGTCTCCACTGGCTCCCCCGTAACATACTCTTGTCGTCTCTACAAAGAAAAACATGGCAGTTGGAGTTTGTGAAGGCATTGATGGTGACAATATGTCTGAAATTAATGATATTTCACATGGACATTAAAAGAGATGCTTGATTAAAGCACTTAGAAAACCACGAACTGGTGGACTCTCACCTCCTTGAAAAACTTGTGAAACAACAAAACATTGATGACTACAGCGAGGAGGATGAATGACCCAAAGATAAGGTAGTAGTGTCCTATCAAAACAACAAAAGACGGGTTAACGACAACAACAAGACAAACAGAAATATTTTTAAATCCAAATACATTTCTTCAGTCCAGCTGTGCTTCTGTGTGACTCACTCCGTCCGAACGGCGAGGCCACGCCTCCACTTCTCTCCTCGCTGACCTCGTTCCTCATCAAACACCTGAACTCACCATAAAGCTTCATCTCCTAGAGAGAGTCACATTGATCTGTTTGTGTGGGTCGGTGAGTGGCAACGCACACACGCGCACACACACAGTACCTGTGTGACAGTGAGTTGCTTGGATGAAGCATTCAGCACCTGGTCCCCGTGGGACCAGCTGTAGGTGACGGGCTCAGCGTGTGTGGTCTGTCCATCACAGGTCAGTATGCAGCGAGACAATTTTTGGTCACAGGAGGTGGAGATGGAGGGTTTGGGGACAGACGCTGACATAAAATGGAGACAGAGGAGAGATTAAAACACGCACACTTTGTGATTTAGGGCAAACACCCATGTAACATGTAGCACATATACATGCTTACCTTTGACCTGGAGATGAGTGGTACCCCTCAGGTAGTTGTTGATCTCGGCGGAGTAACGGCTGCTGTCTGGCAGCCTCAGCTCTGTGATGGTCAGGGTACCCGTACTGATGTTCAGTGAGGCTCGACCTCAAATCACACAAACACACACAAAAGGGTCACATTTCAGTCAGAAACTCACTAGTACTACTGTGTGTGTGTGTGCGGCCGTCATGAGCTTTTCCCTCTGCTCCTACCTTTGAAACGAGGGTAAATTGTGGGCTCCCTGCCATACCAATCAGCAGCCAAGTCAGGGCCGACCATCCACGATATGCTGGTGATGGGCTCGTTCTCACTCGACAGACCGGGGTCAAGGACCACCGCGTCTCCCACTTTGCCATAAACCGTTTTGTCTACAGGGACAAAAAAGGAAAATGTGTGAAAACGGTTCCCGTCTTCATTTTATAGTGTGAAAGCCTTTTCATAGTTTACCCTAATCTACTTAAGATGTTTGTTTTTTTCACACAGGGCTGTTGAAACTATCATTAAAGGAAACATGCTGTCTGCAGGTTTTCCCATGCCTATTCTAGCATGTTGTCTTTTCTCTTAGGCTCCTGTCTTGTACTAGTATACACTCACTTATATGAATATGCTATACACCGTTTTTATGGGAAGCTTGGCAAGATTTTGGATATTGTGTTATTCTTAACTTCAATGTCTTTGCTTGCACGCATCTATTTATGACGCATCTTCTTCAAGTAGGAAAAGTATAGTATCTTATCGCACACACATCCTGAGCTGTTCATGACTGATGGAAACCCATTATCAAACTATGATCTGGCCTCACTGAGTAAGCCTCTCTTGCACCATATTTCTCTTTGTTCTCACGCTTCGTAGGTCCACGTCCTCGGCCAACGCCCAGGCATACGTGAGAATAACTTTGCGCATTCGTAAAATATCGTAAAAGTACACCGTGACAAAGGATAATCCACTTCAGAGACTCCTAGCAGCTGCAGCGTGTAACATTTCGGACTCGGTGCGTTTTAAAACTTTTTTATTAAACTTGTATTACAGGTAACCTAGTTTGACCTCTAATGTGCGCCGCTCGATCCCGCATCCACAAAAAGAATAAAAAAAGAAACAACCTGAAACATTGTGACTACCTGCGCTGCGTCGTTATCACACACATTAAACGCATCTAAGATTATCAACAATTGCTTATCGTCCATTTCAGAGATATAGAAGATCGTAAAGTTCTCACCTACATCCACTGCCTCGCCGAATAAAACGCTTAAGAGGTGGATAAATATGATGAAATTTACAACGCACATTTTTTCCGCATCTTTTACGGGGTAAAATACGACTTGTGACCACCAAAATTGACCGCGAACTGTGTAGATTTCGGCATGTGTTGCTAGTTCCTCATCCAAGCTTCCGAAAGCGAAACCAACAACGAGATTTTTTTTGACGACCAACTTTATCGATGGCTTCCGGAATGTTAAAAAATTACGTATGAAATCGAAGCGTTTGATATCGAACATTCCGCGGGGAGAACACAGAAACATTCCTGATAACGGGGACATCAATTCCCGGTCTCAGCCAAGATTTCGGTGTTTTTCGCAAGAAATCGATCTAGCTTAGAATGAATGATCCTCATGTCCGTACGATGTTGCTGAAGGACCTTGAAGCTGTACTGGACATCGTGGGACTCCCTCAAGACGACTAAACCCTGCCAGATAGCAACCAGATCTACACTAGCCTGGGATCCATGCCGACGGCGACAACGTATGCTAGCAACATTGCGCTCGGTCCGCTAGATGTCGCTTTTTTTAAATCAGGGTAGTACGGATGAGGAATCTGTCTCCTCGTGCCCAAATATCGCAAAGGTGTCCTCAAGAGTCTTTTTCCGTGTCTTTGTATTAACGACCCACACCCTTCACTCCCCAAACGTAACGACGTGGAACATCTTGGAATGAAGTCCGTCCAACATTCACAACTTGCCCACATTCGCCAGTTTTGTCTTTTAAAACGTTTTGAGCAATGTTTGAAAGATGACTTGTTAACTGTGTGCTCCACACCACAAATTAGCGACAGCTCTATGGAAATAAAAGTGTAGTAAGATATACATTCTCATTTTTTCTACATTGAGTTGTGTATTCAGCTGTATTCTGTGTTACAGAAAAGACTTTTTGTTTGGGCAGACACCATTCTAAAGACTCCTCTTGTCTTTGGTTTGACAGCTGATGCAAACATGAACAAGGGCTGTAACGGTCATGCAACTGCACTTTAAACCAACTGTGCTGTTGCAATTTTGGGATGTGATTGTGTTCAGACAATGTATGGACAGAATGTAGGCAATGCATATGCACGGTCTAGGGCCGCCAGTCGCAACTTGCTTGTTGGAGCAGTTAAATCTGCCACAAACCATTTCCAAAATGAACACTACGGCTTCCTTCAGCTTTCAGTTTCCTGTTTCCAAGCAATAGCGACTGGACCAAGCAGATGGATTTGACTTCCATGTGCGAGGCCAGCAGCAAACGCCAGTGATGACTGACCTGTGAAACTTGAAGAGCAACGAAAATGTTTGTGACACACCCTCTACAACCAACTAAGAACAATTGTTTGACATCAGATATTGAGATAAGTATCAAAATGTCCTTGTCTTGCCACACTTGTCCTTGCCACATTCAACCTGTGCCGACAATCCTGGACATTCACTCACATTCAGCTGTTCTCTGGAAATGGAACTAAGCAGCTAATGCAGAATCTCCAGCAACCAGTGTGGAGCTGACACCATGCCCTGCAGTGTCTCCAAGTCTTGGTAGCATGTGGGGAGGCACTGAAAGAAAACAGAAATTGATATTATAAATCAAGTCTTGCTGACTGGTCTTAACATTTATTTTTTCACCCAGTAGCAAAAGTAAAAATCAAACTAACTACCTGTAGTTTTTTATGTTTCTGAAATGTAGATATAGTATAGCATATATAGGATATGTGAAAATGCAAGTTAATATGCGCAACATTCAATATTAGTGAGTGTTAGGAATGCAGAAAAGATGTATGACGCATAATCTGTTAGCTGTTTCTCTGCGATTCATACATGTGTTGTTCCTCTGGTTTGTACATTAGTGCATATAATTCTGCAAGAGCAAGTGCCTCACCAGCAAGGTTCCTCCAAGAACCCATGTAGCCCAACTACAATCTTCAACGGGGCATGAATTGCCTGTTTGACATCCTGGGATGTCCTCACGACGTCGACTGGTGCTTGCTAAACGCCAACTAGGCCCAGACGAGACATTGATGTGGCGCTGTACGATTTAAATTAACTTGACTTGACCTACTCTAGAGGTTTAATTTTTCCCGCCACATTTCCATGCTTTGATTTTGTTGTCTAATATATCGAACTGTCAATTTACAACAGTTCGTGTTGTTTTAGTCCACTTTTTTGTCTTTTTTGGGACTAGTTTGATATCTGCGTACACGCACTATTGCGTGCGTGAATTTTCTTGCCCCGAATTAGTGCGTCATCACAGCGTCGCGAGGTTTTACCGCCAACGTGGATTGCCGCGTGGCATTGTGGAACCTGTAGTACGATCCTCGTTGAGTCAGACATGTGACGTCATCTTGAGTGTCTGGCTGTGTCTCGCCCGCGGGTCTTTAGCTTTACATGTCCGATTAAATGCTTTTAGAGAAATGTAAGTGAACTTTCAGACAGATCTTGAACTGTGGATGCTCTGACCTTCCCTTAAAATTACGAGTGATGTCCATTTCTTATCCACTTTGTGGTCTGGCCCCTTTAAGCATGCGTGTGCGTGAGACCGAGGAGAAATGTATGCGTTGTTAGGGACAAACCACGTGCAATTTCCCCTTGTATCCACTAGATGTCGCTTAAATACGGGCCTTCTGGTTTTCTGGGACCACCGGGAGTGTTCATGCTGCTGGAAAACATCAATGCCAACGCATCACCAAGGGGACTGCAGATCTCATCTGTTAGGTTTGAACACTAGCTTTTAATCATCGCTTGGTTATTTCCACAGTGTGTCCATCATCTCCAGTTTCTCCATTCTGATATTAAACATGGCAGAAAATAACCTGCAATTACCAATTTACCAAACCAAATAAAAGATGCTACATATGAAACTGCATATTCACGCTTGTCCTGGAGTGGATCTTGGCCAAGAGTTGAATAGTCCACCCCTCTCACCACAAGTGCATCTTTCCTGGTTCAAAGGTCTGCATCATTTTAAGAATGACTTCTTAATGACTGTACATTTGTGTTGAACCTATGACACAAGCCAAACCATTGACTTTTCCTGATTGACACCATCCCGTAATTGTAGTTTTCCTACCTCTGTTACCAGGTTTTGACGCTGTCAATGCACAAATGTGGGGAAGGATGTATTCAAATTTGAGCAGCTGCTCCTCACTGTCTGTGTAATGCTGCGTAGTGTTGGACACCATAACAACACTGACTCCACGTTTTCTTCATGAGACATCTCAACAGTGCAAGTGCGTGTGTGTGTGTACATGTGCCCGCAAATGTGTATAACTGGGGGCTTACCTGATTCCAGTGGTGTCCAGTTTGATCAGGGAAGTATGCCCCTTTGTATCTATCCCCCTCCATCTTCTCCCACCATCTGTTTTTGATCAGATGGCCAGGTGCTTTTTATCGCCCTCAGTGCCGGGCAGGAGTCAAGAAGCAACAGGATGTAGCCAAGGCGATGATTTACGGCGTCTGAGGAGTGGGAGCCGTTTTTTTCTATCATCGTCCTCTTGTTAAGGGCCCTGGAGGCACAGTTCTCTCTCTCTCTCCCATCCTTTCCACCCATCTTTCATCCCCTCATTGCCCCTGCCTCTCGTCCCCTGGAGAAGTCACTTACCTCCAGCGAACCGACGCAGCCCCCAAACCGTCATGTGACCCCGCGGCGGCCTCGCTGCGGCAACAAATGGGGCTCGTGTTACATCTTGTAAATCTTGGCCGGGATATTGTGTTACTTTTGCAAAGGTATTGATGCGGATCTGGGATCAGTGGGAAGCGGCTGATGCACCCACATCTTCCGGCGCTGCGTGACCTGTGATGTTGGCAGCGCTCCAGCCTCCATGCCTGGGAATATTTCAAACATTAATCATCTTTTTATCGCCGCCCCCGAGCCTCCCAGGCATCAGCCGGCCCCATCCTCTCCCGTCTTTTTGTGAGTTTGCCCCTCGCTGGGTGCTGAGGCATCGGAATTCATCTTCATGTGAGAGGACCTGTTGCCATGACAACGCGGAGATGCATGAAGCAGCAAGGCCGGTATGTGTGAACAACCTGATAGCAGATACGCATTTATATGCCTGGTGATGAGGAGGAGGATGATTAGATGATGATGATGATGATGATGTGTCACATAGAGACCGCACACTGGGACACAAAAACCCACTCACACACATGCACATAAGCACACTCTTTGCTGGGCTTTGTCAAGTAACTGAGGCTGCACCTTCGATCAGGTCTGCCTCTGCAACACTGGGATAAAAGTAAAGTGTGTGTGCAGACAATGACGGGATGACAACGGAATGTGGAGCGAGGCACAGGGGCAGGAGCAGCCCCTGGACTGAATCTGGGCCAGCGGGATTAGCAGCTCGTTGGATAAA
>OMPJ01011038.1:0-11087 GCA_900312935.1 Carapus acus
AATAGAGGCTGTCACCAAGCTGAATGCACCACAAGTGATGAAAATGGAGAGTTTGCACGCGAGGTGACGTACAACCACAGGTTTTCACACATTTGTCCACTTAACAGGACTAAACACACCTCTGGTCGTACCCACGTTCACCAAAAACACCACTTTGTCCTTCCTGTTATCGTTTCTTTCTATCTTTTCAGCTTGTTTGTAGCGTTTCTATTTTGGAACAGCGGTGACTATGCTGTGTTTTCCCTCTGGGATACGGGGGTAACTCTAAATCTGATATAAATATAGTTATTCTGTCCCTACTCTCTATGTTTACCTCCAATCCGATGTGGAAAACAAGCAAATAGACAGGAAGGCAAAAAGTGAAGTAATGGGAGGCAGCAGAGTGTGCGTATGTTGTCCGGGGTGCTTCATCCAAAATATGTTGGACTGTAGAATGAGCAAACGGAGGAGCGAGATAGTAAACGCTAAATAATGAAAGTTAGTCCCGAGTTGTCGCGCCTCGTTTCTTCACAGTGAATTTATCCCCCGAAACTCAAAAAACAGATTTCAGGGAAGCTGCCTCACAACACCGTCTCGTGCACCTCGACAGAGGCTTTACGTAATAAGTTATTTTTCCTCCCTGGGCAATAATTGAGTGCTGTCAGCCATGGCGTCTTCAATCAATCCACGGGACAGGCTTCTTCATTAAACCGCCATCTTCAGCGCACAAACTAGCATTCCGACTCAGCGCCGGCCCGTTTTCCTCCCCCGCCCGACTGCGCTTCTCTTTTTCTGTCTCCCTGGTCCCCGAGGTTACTCGCTCATTCCCGACTTTGCCTCTCTCCACTCTCCAAAACTTTCTCTCCCGCCCCGTACTCCGTGCTCGCCCTCACACCGGCCGATTCAAAAGCCTCTACAACATGGCCGCTCTTATCACGCATCACACGTGTCGCACAACCTTCCTGCTCATTCCCTCGTTTCTCTCAGCTTTCAATTTTCCTCTGACGCTATTCCTTTCTACATTCCCAGTGACCCACCCAATCTTTTTTTTGTGTCTGGGGCAGCCTGCCCTGCACGTGTAAATGCTGCCTCCAACAATCAGCCATTGTGTGTGTGACCGCACGTGTGCACATGTGTGTGTCCTGTGTACAGATAGCAGCCAGATGGATTTTTGGTCTTCCACGCTATCTCTGCAAAACAGGCACATGCAGACCTTCGTGTCCCATAAAATCTTTTTGGTGCTAACAGAAAATGCTCACATGTCCAGGACGAGATGCTCCTCTGGTTCGCAGTTATTAATCAAGATTAATCAACACACTTTGAAGTGCCTCGACCTCACTGGGTGTTTTAGAGACTCACACACACACGCGCTTGTCGCATTTTTGTTTAAAGATGTATGGCCAGAAAAAGCTAGAGCATCTAAAAGAAAATGTTGGATTGTGTGACACAATCCAACGCTATTAAAATCTGTTTGTTTACTTGCATGAGACTAGAGAAGTTTATATCAATTGAATTGTGTTGAAACTTCAGAAACTTAAAGTTCTGTGAAACATAAAACACTCAATGCAATGCAATACAGCAAAATGCTGTACATTTTAGACGAGACAAACACCAAAAATGGTCACGTCATAGTCACATTTAAAAAGTTTTAGATGGGAAAGGCTGCATATTGAATGGGCTTTAATTCCCATCTTAAAACTTTTGTGCAACATTGTTTCAGTCTTGCATCTGAGCAAGACAGCTGCAGGCAGTGTGGCCAGATGTGCCTGATGCAGGTGTTGAAAGTCTGCTGGAAAACCAGCCGTCCTTCTCACCGCGGCATCTGCTGTCAGTGGTTTCACACCAATTCGCACCCTAAATCGTGTGACCACAACAACTCGCCACCGGACGTCATGTCATTCGCCCAAATCCCCGGTGACACCAGGGTGTGAACATGAAGTGATCACTCCATCGCAGCCACGCCTTGATACCGACATCCCCGGGGGCTTCTGCAGGAAGATGGGGTTCCTCTCACCAGTCTGCAACTTTGGCCACGTCTGCGTCCGTCTCCCCACCAAAGGGCACCTGCTCCGTTTAGACGTCGGGCTACGAGGGGGCGGCACCAAGAGAGTGTTTGTGGAAGTTCTCAGCAGTTCAGGTGAGGGTATCCACCTGGAATGCTCAAAGGTAGCAACTGAACCTGGTCGGTTCTTGAAGGTACTTCTGGTTCTAGAGACAGTTTCTGTACAAACTGAGTGAGTGTCTGGGCATTTGTCCTCTGAGGTTCACAGAGACAATAACAGATTGCTGATAGGTTGGTGGCAGGGTGACATCTGGAGACTTTGTGGCTCTTTTTGAGAAGTAAGACTTGCAGAGGACTCATTTCTGTGACTATCCTCCGTTTAAAGCATTACTCCACTTCCATCTTGCTGTTTGGAGGCAAACACAGATGCAGCGTGGAGTTGCAGACACTGACGTCATTGCTACAAATGCCATTGTGCTCGGTTTACAAAGAACTCGCTCACGTCCGCGGTTGGCGTGATCGTTGCTACTGGCCCTAAATCTTACACACTGGTGGACTAATGTGCCTCTGTGTTCTGAGGCAACAGTTATCTAAAGAGTGGATTAACGATAATCCTTGTCCGTTTCCACTGAAACCCACTTATCCTATTTAAGAATGCTGTCAAAAACAACCAGCTGAAATTAGTCATGTTCCCTCCGCAGCTTGTGATGCAGCACAACAGAGGAGGTGTTGGAAGCATCTGATTCTTGTTTCTGTAGTCCTGCTACAAGCAGGCTGCCGCACGCAGAGCCAAACAGAGCAAGCAAAGGGTCACACCAGTGATAGTCATGGTCGACTGTGTGTGTGTCTGTGTGCATCCTCTGAGGTGAAATTGCTTTCAACATCCCTCCGGGTACCCTCGAGCAAGGCACTGGAAGCCAAACTGCCACTTTAACACTTAACCCAGGTGCCAATCGCACGTCAGGTAATATGAATGAGTCAAATGTTGAGAAATCATTCAGAATTATTAGAGTATGTTAAAACATAATATTCAGCCCCAGTGGGATCTTTATTTGAGAGATGTTTGGCTAAGTGGCGCTCAAGGCCAGTTTAATATACCTGAAATCATGAGGCTCGAGTTCCCCCTGCTGGAGTCCGACCCCCTGCTGTGGGCCTGTAGTGGGTGTTTTAAAAGGATGTGGAAAAGAACTGAGCGGCGCTGTGGGAAGCCACATGTTAAAGTCTTTACCTCTGCTTTCAAATGGGATGAATGGAATGTGAAGGAGGTAATGCATGTCGGAAAACAGCAGTGACGCTGGAATAAATTTCCTTACAATTTTTTTTATATGTTCCTGCAGCCAAATGGACCTTAAATTTTCTAACATTAATGTTGTTGTCGTCCGTTTTGTTTGACGGTCACTTAGAATTCATATATGATCTCCTGCATGTTTGTTTGTGTCTTTTCTCACTGGATCTCTCAGTAACTATGCGTTATATATCTTTGGATCGGCTTTAGCCATCTGTTCGTCTTGGCCAGTGCGGCGTGTGACACTCTCATTTTGGCTGTCTGGAGAATCCAGAGAGCTAATTTTCTGTGGTATGCCTTTATCTGTGTAGTGGTCTATCAGGTTTGAAGTGCCTCTCCTCCAATTTGGTCTCGATGAGGTCCAAAAGTGTCTCTTTGAAATGGAGCGACCTCTCAAACAAAATTATTTGGGGGACGAGGGTGAAGAGCCTCCACCACGACGTAGAGAAAGCTGATTGCCAAGCATGGGAGTGCGTAGAAATGTGGCCTCTCTTGTCTTAAACTCCACTCTTCAGGCGTCCTCGGGTGAGTTTGTGCTCACCCGGCTGCAGCATCTGTGTGTGAAGATTCTATTGTTCCTCCTCAAGAAAAACAAAGCCAGAGCGAGCAGGCAGTACATCTACCTGCCACAAATGGACCTTTATCTTAAGTAATTTGTGCTATATGCTAGATTGAGAAAACTCAGATCATCTCAAGTTGTGTTTCTGGGAAGACTTACAATCACTGTGAGTAAACTGAACTGCAGCTTAGGACGCAGCCCCAGTCTGGGACTATTCCATCTTGCCCTGATAATAGATTTTCGCCATTACAATCAATCGCCTATTGATTTCATGCTGGCTGCCGTTAGCGGAGAGCGCGTGAAGCCAAAAGGTTTTCACCGACGTGAGTCTGACGTGGCGCTAATGAGACACAGGAGAGCGTTTCATCGCAGGCCCCAAACAGCATTAACAAACAAATCTTGTTGGTGGCCACCGCAGGGAGAGCCCCACGTGTGTCAGTGTGTGTGTCCCAATCAAAGCCTGTGTTGATCTTCACAGTTAATCACTGCAACACATCAAGTTAAAGTTATCAAGTAGTTTGGGGTTTTATTTTAGATGTCATGAGACATTTTATCACAACATTTGAATACAAGTTGCCGCTGAAGCAGCCTGGATCCCTATTGTGATTAACTTTATCCATGAACATTAGAATCATTATTATCATCATTGTTTCTGGCATTGGTGGGTTGGGATTTGATTAGCAAACAAAGTAAAACAGGACCAGTGCAACTATTCACTTGCAGGCCTAATTTTGTTATGAAACATAAAATCTGGTCATTGGTGACTCGTTATAATCCCCTTTAAACTGATTTTGATATTTTCACATATTTTACATACAATATTTACACATTTCTGTGGTACGCTACCAGCAGTGATATTTCCCAGCCTCAGCTACAATCCGTTGACGCGATGATGTGGAAATGAAGAACAGCAGGTGAAGGTCAACATCCTGTCAACCAGTCTAACAGTCAGAAGGCACTTGACCATTTGTGTATCTTCCATTATGTTTGTTAACCTTTGCTGACATTTCATCTGCAAATGGAGCATGTTTGCAACCCTTCTCTTCCACCAGAAATCTATTCTGCCCGAGTCCTGAGGCTGAAAACACCTTTCTAGACTTGAGCGAGCAGCACATGTTTTGTGTCCGGAGGGGGCTCAGGACAGGGGTCGCGCTCTGGCAACCCTGTGATATGCTAACACGGCGTCCCACTGACCGCAGGACCTGTTTGTACACCTAGACAGCAAGCGCACAAACCGCCCAGCCGACAAACAGGCCCTCGGTGTCTCGCAGACTTAGGTGTGCCCTAGCCGAGTCTTTACGACCACCAAGTGTCTAGTCCCAAAACAAGTCCAGGGTCCTCTGTCACAAAGCCACGATCCCTGTACATGTAACCTTGGAGTCCATCACTTTGTGGCATCTCTCAGAGGGACGCTGTCTACAAATCTCCTCGTTCTCCCCTAGAAACCACAAATAAATCTTTTGTGTCCCGAGCCGCTGCTGATCGCCATCCATTTCCTTCACCTTTATCATTTCTATCGACAAACTTTAACTCACCTCCCCGTGTGTGTGTGTAACACTGACAGTAATGTCCTGGCCATTCTGAATTGAGCAGCAAATGGCTTTTCCTCATGAGGTAGCCGGTTCTTGGCAGCCACTGATATTTGAGATTACGCAGAGATCTCCCAGCCACCATATGGCAAACATCTGACTGACCTTCTGCTAAAACAGCTTATCTATGCAGTGTGTGGGTCTCCCCAGCCACAACAAACCTTTTTGTTTCACGTTGCGACGGTTCAGCATTCCACTCATAATCCCCCTGCTGACAGCCCGCGCACAGTTGCCAACTGCTCCAAACACCTCTGTAGCATTGAGAGACCGGAGCATCGCCGGCTTGTTTGAAAGGTGTTGCAGCTGCTGCTGTGCGCCTCTCCCCGTGGAACGGAGTCGGCTACTCCTCAAGCCAAAAAACATCATCTCGCCACCACTGAAATGGCAGAATATGCGCCGTGCTGTGCCTCATCATGCCTCCCAAGCTGCAGGAGGAGCAGCTGAGGTTCCTCCATTCTCACTACTCTGTGGAATACCAGTATTTTTGCATGTGGGCTATTTTCACAGTTGTCAGTTTATTCCCAGCACAATTCTGTATATAATTTTGTTTTTGTCTACCGATGATTTTAACCTTCATACCCTCTTGAACGAATGGCATGTGGTCAGGGGAGGGTCATCATGGAAAGAAAAAAATACTTACTTAAATAAAAAATAAAATCAAATAAAATCAGATTCAATTCAATTCAATTCAATTGGTTATACTTAACCAGTGATTTGCAACTGGAGAGTTACTTTTAAACATAACCTGTTGACTACTGCCACTTAAATGGCAATCAAATTCTGTCTCTACGTAACATCCCTCCTCGTCTCCAGAGACCTCTCTGCTGGCTGAGCCTCGCTGCCTGGAAAAAGGTGCTGACAGAAGTGGGATTTGAACCCGCTGTTACCTCACGCAGTGAAGAGTCGGCATCCTGGCAATCGTGTTTCTCAATCGCTTGCTACAACCAAGCATTTAATACTTTGCACGGCGAGGCAGAAAACCATTCGCGCTGATTCCCAGTCTGCTGTCACAACGTTGGCGTTGTGCGGGAATAACATGGCATCCTCGGTCTTTAGAGAGGAACCCGTTGCTCGGCCCCGGTGTCATTGTTTACCTCCGCTCCGTCCCCGCTCGCCCTGACACAGTTGCTCTTTGTAAATGTCAGACGCACACGTGCTCCACTGACCCACTTCCACCATGAAATGTAGCAGCTGAATCAGCATCCGAGTCCTCTTTTCTCCTGCTCCTCCTTTTCTGCAGCCGCCTCTCTCCTCTGAGCCCGGTTGTTACATCGGCGATCGTTTTTCATCAGCAACACCAGATGATGCAATTGAACTTCTGGGCCAAAAAAAGACCTTCAACTTTTTCTCTGAGTGACCCCAATATGACCACCAAATCAGATCACCAACCCAGTATCCTGGAAAACTTGGTCCCATTTTTCTACCAACCTTATTTTGTCGTAAATGTCATAAATAAACTCTGTCACGGAGAAACGGAGCATGTGATACATACATGTGCATCCCTTAGCCTTAGTCTTAATCTTTGATTTAAGTCTCATGTGGTGCAAATTGAACACACAAGACGAAAATGTTCCTGAAAATGAGCTTAAAGCGAACATTCTTGTACACAACACAAGTGCAGAGTTGGTCTGATTGGCAGATCTGCACTGTGGGCACCATGCTGCAAATAGTAAAAAAATATATATACTTGATCCTGTTTCCTAGGCTTGGCTTTCCAGGACATCCTCTCAAAGTTGGAGGACACCAATAAGGACATCTGGGCCATTTCGCTTCATTTGTCGTCTCCACATTTCGCGAGAGGAAATTAAAGCATGTTGGAACGGAGGCGTGAGCAGATGGATGAATAAACTGCAAATCCAAAGAAAAGCACTGATGCCAAAACTAATGCACAACATGATGAAGCACATCAGCGTCCAATCAACAATTGAGAGCTGGAGGAGAAAATCAAATCTGCGATTTTGACAAAGCCTTGCCGGCACACCTGCTTAAACACCTTTGAAGGGGCACGGGCACGCATCCGTGTACACTCCATTATATCAGCGGCCGCCCTCCATTATCGCGGGGCCTGCTCACACCTCGGCGCTGGGCTCCGCAGGAACGGGCGGCAGTCAAACGCAGAATTGGAAGTGACGGGAACATTTGCTGCTGCTCAGTTCAAACACACCGGCTTGTTAAAAATGCATCTTGTTGTGCGTGAGCTTGACAAAATTTCTTTAATGGGGCTGCTCAATGCAGATCAAGTGATGCTGCGACACACCGCTGTTCCCATTTAACAGCCACTCAGAAACACACACCGGCTTTATGGATTTGGCCACGCACACGTGCACCAGAGTGTGTATACGCACACACTGGAACACACACCACAGAGTGTACAGGCAGCACCTCCATTATTGAGCGGTGTTCCCTCTGAGCTGCCATTACCCGCGTCCCTCGTGTTGGTGGAGGTGCGGCGCTGCTGTAATTTCCATTTCTGTCAGTCACCTGTTTGTCTCACTTGTGGCTCCAGCCGTCAAATGCACAAAGAGGCTGGATGCCGGCGAGAGGAGGAGAGCGTCAGACATTTACTCCTCTCAGCCAAACAGCGGTGGGCTGCGTTGTTTTTATTGTGTTCAACAAGCATTCGTGAAAACAACAGATGAGCTGCTCTCACACTCTTAACTTCACCCCCCACACATACACACACACCTCCATCGTTGCAAAAGGGTGCGCTGATGCTGCGGTGGTCAGACTTTGATATTTTTGCCGATGCGGGACTGGATCTTTGCATCGCAGCCTTGTCATTGGATGAAGCCCCAGCAGGGTGCCACCGCGCTGTGATCCGTCGATAAGGCGACACTGTGAGCGGCAGCGGGAGGCAAAACACAGCCTTTAGTCACATCGAGCTTGTTAAATGTCAAAGTTCAGATGGAAGTTTGAAAAGTTACATACTGGATAAATCAGTCTGATCAGGCAAACCAGAAAAACAGCCAAAGAGCCACAAGGCCTCTTTGGATCTGTTCCATTACTGTAATATGTCGCTCTGATACTATTTTCAGTATTGAGACGCAACACGTAAGCTAAGTGTCCCTGCTCTGCATTAGCAATTTATCGTCCTACGTGCAAAAGACAAGATGACACTTATGAAAATACATTGTTTTACATTGCACAAGATACCTTCTGTTATTACCTCCTTCCAAGGTCTGAAGCATAAGTTCTTATCACAGAATAGGGGCACTATCCATACAGTCAAATGTCTTATTACTAGACATGTCCGATAATATCGGCCCACCGATATTATCGATCCGATATTAGCATAAAAATTTTATATCAGTATCGGATTTTTTTGCTTTAAAACCGGTAAAATAAAAACTATAAAATAAAAAACCGATAAAAATACAATAATGCTTGCGTTACACTGAAATAGTGCCTATGGGCTCCTGAGGCGTTTACCGGCGCACATATCGGTATCGGCTGTTATCGGTATCGGTAAATTGAGAGTTGGACAATATCGGCATAACGGATATCGGCAAAAAAGCCAATGTCAGACATCCCTACTTATTACACTTGTAAATGCAAAGGAAATGATCTGATTATGTGCCGATATATTTATATCTGTCAAGGTCATCGTGGTGGTGCCTAGATCTCAATTATTCTTCATGTTATTCTTCATTATGATTCCTCACAGTAGGACAGAAAATGTGTCAAATGTTGGACCACATGTTTTAGGGGCAAAAGCCAATATGAAAAAAATAAGACAAACAATGTAACAATGCTGCTTAGTCCTAGCGCTTGTGGAAAGTAGGGAATGTAAAAGTGGAGTTATACATGAACATTGGCACCCAAGTGCAAACGTAAGCAGCAAAACACATTTCCACACAGCACGCCAACATTTCCGAGGCAGCTGAACAGGCCGTCTGCACGTTTTCTCCTTCCGACGTATCCGCAGCACTGTGAGTCGTCGTAACTCAATTTAATTAGCTGCCAACGCGGCTGCAGCAAATCAGACCCGAGTCAATCAAATGGAAACAACACACTTTGTTTATGATGCAGATTTCAAAGCTGCAGCTATATGATTTCCTTGGAAGACACAGAACAAATAAATACAATTTCTGATAATTGCCTGTTATCGCCCTCATTGCTGTCCCGGTTGCAGCGCACACAGTTTAGACTCAGATGTAACAACGCATTCCCTTTTAAGTGGTTGTGATTTGATTATGTCTGTTGACATTTATTATCTTGAGAAGCTGCGTGGGAGCCTCGTTTTAAAATACATTTGCACAACAACCGTTAGCTGAGTCGTCGCCCCTCACGTCCTGCCAGAGACAATTTAATATACACGAGTGGTGGGCAGCACGATCCAAATACCGATTATTCCCTGAGGACATGCACCTTGGACGGCCACGTCTGCGATGCGACTACGCCTTTCAGCACCTCACGCAGTTACCGGAGTAACCATAGCAACACGCACCAACTACGTCACATCTGCTACCTATCCGCAACACCAGGCCGGTCTGTGAAAATGTGGTCTGACGTGAAACTTACGCCCTACGTACACACACACACACACACACACACACACCGACAAACTCCGACAGCCCCTCACAAGACATACACGTAGCGAAGATCACTCAGACTCGCATAGCAATATATTAAGGGTGCACACTTAATATTTTTGCCGTGTTGAATGTTCTTGTGTCATTGTGTTGTTGACTTACTGTCCTCCTCCCTTGGCGCCATTGCAGGGTTCAAACCTAGGGGAACGCCCAGTCAGTTATCATATAGCCGAGCCAATTAGCGTCCGGAAGTGATATCACCATCACGTGACTCATTGAATGCCGCCAAAATATTTTTGTTTCTAAAAATGTTTATTGTTGTTGTATTGGGGAGCTCTACTCAAAGTATCGGTAAGAAAATGAATTGTTTGATTTAAATGTATTTTGATTTATTGATTCCTGAGATATGGAATTATGGATCAGGTGAAAAACTGGTTTATGTGGGGAAATCAGGGATAATTATTAAGACAGAGAGAGAGAGAGAGAGAGAGAGAGAGAGAAGGACAGAAAGAGAAACTCTGTGTTGGGGAGGAATGACAGCAATAGGCGCAAATATGTAGCAGGAGCATTAACAATAAGCCACCAGCCTGGCTCCCTCATGGTGACACCACCCAGGAGGGACCCAGAAGGTGTGTGTTCCTGCTCGGGCCGTGCCCGGCTGGCGGTCCTCCACCACTGTGTGCGTGCCTGGGGCACAACGGCACAGAGGCAGGTCTCCATGCTCCGCCATTGTTAGGAGGACGCCTCGGTCCGACACGTACGAATGAAGGAAAAAAGACTTCTGGGAGGGAGAAGCAGAAGAAGGAGAAGAAGAAGAGCGGCCGCTCACAGAGGACCGTTCCAATTAATTGCCTTTAATGCAATGTAATGCTGCGTTCTCCTCCCCCTGCTATGCATAAATGGCCGCCACCTGACTGCTATACAGTCAATTAAAACATAATACAAATTGAGTTAAGCAGCCGGCATTCGGTAATTAGTTTTCCTCGAGACAATTAAATTTCAAAGGACGTTAAATCACAGTGTTTTTTTTTTCCTCTGTCACATTAATTCTCTGATATTTAATGGCATGTGCCCTGCGTTTTTGTGTTGGCTACAGATGCTCACAATCATCAAGGCGTCTTTATTGTCCCCACCTATGCGC
>OMPJ01011041.1:0-12436 GCA_900312935.1 Carapus acus
AAACCTTGGGAGGCGAAATAACGCGAAACAGATACGCGCAACATCTTCGGCGAAATTGGCTCCTCCAAAAGTAAGTACATACCTTTGTCATCATCCAGAAAATCATGTTAAATTCCCGATTGCTTTGGGGCCGCGAACGGCGGCGTACAAGGAGGGGCGGAGGCCCGGGGGTAGCGTCTCAGGAGGGGTTTGGGTTTTTGGGGAGGCAAGGGGGGAGTTGCACAGACAGCATTACCTGTCTGCTGGAGGAGATTCTTTTCCCTGAAGTAATATCTGCTTAGCCGGAGGCAGTGCAGCCTTCGCTGACAGGAGATATAGAGTTTGCATGCCACAAGTAATAGGATAGGCCCACGTCCTTAAAATGATGTACTGTCAAAATATTTGCCACTCGCGAACCAGTTAGCTAGCCTGTCAGGGCGGATCTGACTCCTTTTAACCCCGAAACGTTCGGCGCGTTTGGAACACTTCGCCGGGCCATTGCGTAAAAACTCCAAATCTCGGCTTCTTTCGCCCTCTGGCATGTTGGCAGACCGAGAACACCTGAACCTTGGCGGATGCGACTTCCTCCTCCTCCTCCTTCCTCCTTCCCCCTTCCGTTCAACGTTTCGACATCCTTTCCATTTCGCGTGTGAGCGCTGCAAACGCGCTGGTCACGTTCGGGGATCGCGGAGACGATCTGTGGCGATTTGGGGGCAGGGGTGAGGAGAGGGGGAAGCCCTTTGGGGAAGAGCTTTTTTGCGATAGCGGCCCCTTACAAATTAATAACACTCGGGTTTGGCCCGACCCGGCCCCGCCAGCGACGCGTCCTCCTACTCCGAGCGCTGTTTTATGAATATGAGGCCAGATGCAAAACATCTGCCAACGTCGGGGCCAGCCGTGCTCACTCCCTCTGCGCTATTCATCACGCTGTGTTTTTTTTGTCTATGTCTTTTTTTGTGTGCGTCTGCAGCCCTGAAGCCCGACAGAAAACCTCTTTTGCAGAACGCCTGTCCAGAGCACAGACGCAAGACCCCAACCACCCTTCCTCAACCCCATGCAACCCAACCATACACACGAAAACCAGCGTGTTAACATTTCCCCGGGACTTTTGCCAGATTGCAATCACAATAACTGCCAATCAAACCAAAAAAAAGAAGAATGGGGAGGTGAGGGAGGGAGAAGTCGCCGCTCCTTGAAGGGAAATGTTTGTTAGCTTCGGCGTGTTTGCGTTATCTTCAAATATACGCAGAAACCGAATGGCTTATTTTTATCTGTTTGAGGATTTACAATTGCCAAATATTTGCGCGATTATATTTGCGCAGCTCGTCCTCCAGACCGCTCGGATGCAGGGATAATAAAATCTTTTGTTCCACGCCGGGGGGACAATTTGCGTTACATCACTCAGACGTCGCTGTTTCCCAACAGTAATGAAAATAGTAATAACCCAGTTTCCTTGTCGACTTACTAGGCTCGGGCGTGTTTTTGTTGCGTTCTCATTTTTACGGCTTTCGCCAGACCGGTGCAGGGGCAGACGATCGGGTGCTTGGCCCTCAAAAGGGCTAGAGAGGGCTTTCGAAACAGGCACGTAAACAAAAAACAATCCCCCAAAAATGTCCCAGTCATTCCTGTCCACGTACAATAAAGATTTTTTTTTTTTGCACGCAGACCGCGAGGCACGCAAAGCCCCCGACAGAGACGAGCCACGTTAGCGTGTGTGATCTTTACATCCTGGCAGGGGATTCATGTGGATCTCGACTGGGGCCCCGGCTGGAAATTAAATTACCTCTCTTTCATAGCGCCATGGTGGTCACGTAAAGGGGGGCGGAGGGGCTGAGGAAAAGAAAAAGAGAGGAGGAAAGACAAACCCATGAAGAATAATATTTCTCCTGAGATGGGCGAAGATAATGGTGATGATGAGCAGACACGTGCTGCCTGTGGGCTGTCGGAGTTGCGTGTTTCTCTCTCTCTCCCTCTTTTTGTTTTTTTTGTCAGTGAGCTAAGTCTCTCCCGCAAGACGATGCCGGAGCATGAGGGACATTTCTACTCGCGTGACACGCAGAGGAAATCTGTTTTTCATGGCTGTTTCACGCTCATTGTGCGGGAACGATGAAAACAAACACCGAGCCGACGTTTTATGGTTTTATTTCGTGTTGTCGGAACTCACTAGTACACAAATAAAATCTGCCACGAGATTATTACTTCCTCTTCTTCTTTTGCCGTTTCCACCCAGGTCCTCCCTCTTCCAGATGATCATGTAGCTAATGCTAATACTAATGCTAATGCTCTGACTTTTCTATACTTTCGTTGTGTGTTGTCAGAACTCACTGGTACGCAGATAAAAACAGCCAAGTGACTACTTCATCTTCTTCCTCTGCAATTTCCTCCTAACGTAGCTAATGCTTATGCTAGTGCTTATGTTATGACTTTTCTATACTTTCATTTCATGTTGTCGGAACTCACTGGCACACAGATAAAAGCTGCCACTCGACTACTTCCTCTTCTCCATCTGCCCTTTCCTCCCAGCTCCTCCCTCCCCCAGATGATGACGTAGCTAATGCTAATACTGTTGGTGTTAAAAATGTTGGTGTTGAGACTTTTCTTTACTTTCATTTTGTGTTATTGGAACTCACTGGTATATAGATAAAAACACCCATGTTACTATAATTTCTTCTTCCTCCTCTTCTTCCTCCTCTGCCGTTTCCTCCAAGCTCCTTCCTCCCCCAGATGATGACCTTATTATCAGATTGTGTATCGCAAGTACCATTCATGCTAATGCTAATATTAATGCTGGTGTTGTGACTTTTGTATACTTTTTCATTTTGTGTTGTCGGAACTCATAAGAACACAGATAAAAACAGTCACATAACTATTTCTTCGTCTTTTTCTTCTTCTTCCCCTTCCCGTTTCCTCCCGGCTCCTCCCCCAGATGACAACGTCCAACTGTCCAGCAAAAGTAAAAAAGGTGGGACGTAGAGTAATCTGCGCTGGGTTCATATTTTCAGAGTTTATCACGTAGGGTCCCGGGAGGATCTACACCCACATCTGTTTTCTTCCGATGAGCAATTTGTCTTGACGTGCAAACGCCTAATTGTCGGAAGCTTTGCAAATCATCGTGCGTGTCCACGTTCCCATCTTGTGGCGGCAACGGCTCGCTCATTTCGCTTTTACTAATGCGGAGTCATCCCGGGACTTCCAAACCACATCAAAGCCGCTGAGTTATTTGGAGTGATGCTGCAGAGATTTTCCAATTTTGACGTCTAGACTCCCCGGCCACACGCTTTCAACTCCGACAGAATAGATTAGCTTGTTGTGGGTTAGGGCCCGATTTGTCGTTGCTACGGTGGTGAATGGCTAAAACGCTGATGACAGCCCCCAAATGAAAAAGGATGCAGCGTAAGTTATGTCCTAGCTAGAATGACAAAAATGCTCTTTCATGTCATCCCCGGACTGTGTCCAGAGCTGTCTGTGCTGTTTGTTTGTGTTGCTCGGCCGTGGGACTAGAGAGGGGGGAGGTTAGGGGAGTGTTTGGAGGGGGGAGTTCACTTTGGCCGTGGACTCTTTGACATTGACATATACGGAGGGGCTTCTTCAAAGTGTCCGCTTGTTCCCTCTCTTCGCACCCTCCATGCCGTTCGTGCTTTTCCTCTCTGAGATCCCTCAAACGAATGACAGCGAGGATGGATGGACGCCCTGCAAACGTGTGACTTCCTCCTCCATCTGTAGACACAACACAGCACAACGGTATGCCAAACCACTTAAGTCCGATTCAGCCAAAGAACAGAGTCCTCGCAGCTGAATGGAGTGTTGGCTCCTATTTTCCTATTTTCCTGTTTTCCAGTGCACGTTCCCTGTAAAGCCGCTTAATTGGAAACGTCCGTGTGCACCGTGCGACTCGTAAACTCTAAATCGAATCAGCTGGAGGAAATCTGTCATGTCACCAGCGCTGGAGAACCTTTATTTGATCATGTCTGGCGGAAACAAAATGGTACAACTTTTATTGAGTCCAAGCAGCAAAGGTCACACATGTAACACAAAGTTTATTGTCTTCTTTTTTTTTTCTTTAACCTCCAGGCCGTTGTACCTACACTGTGTTTATTTCCTATCATCTCCTCGTCCAAATACTTCTCTCGTTCCCTGTGGTCCCACCACCCAGACCGAGCCCCATCTCTCATCTCTGGCCGCAATCCCCTCCCGTACCCCCCTTCCCCGCGCCTCACCCCCAGAGGCAGTGACAGTCTCTTTTCCCCTCTTTACTCATCCCCACTCCCTTCGCTCTCACACTCTCCCTCTCTCCTCCCCCCTTTGGCTCTCTCGCTCTCCCTCTATTCCCGTGTCGCTGCTGCACCTACATGGTCCACACCCCCGCTGTTGATTAGCACATCTGGGAAAGGTTAAGAAAAGGGGAACGCGGGCTCCCGGGGACGTCTAGTTGAGAGATACTGAAAAGTCGGTGGAAGTGAGGATTCTCCTTCGTCTCCGTCTTAAATAATACATGGAAGGACTCCCTCAGTGATCGTATGTCACCCGTCTTCGGGATACCTTTGAGTGGCGCGGGGGGGAGTGGCGTCACAAGAGCCCCTGTTAATCTGCTTTAGAAGGCGTCTCAGAAGCTGTCAGGTAAAGAAAAAGCCCTTTAAGAACAGGAAATCATCGGGATTTGACACCGAGGAGACTGGAGATGAGGAATGTTTGCCGGATCAGTTGAGTGTTGTCGAAGAAAATAAACGGTGGGAGATAAAAATGGAGGCGCTGTCATCGGCGCAGGTTATGGATGGAACGGATTTGCTTCTGTGAGTTGGAGGAATCTGGTGTGAAAACAATCAGGCTTTGTTGTGACATCAAGAGTTTTTTATGATGCAAACATCACAGGTCAGAGAGGCCCCACTCTTTTTTTCTTTAACACGATTGCAAATGTTGTTCAAGGCAATTTTTTCCATCCATGCTAACACAACATGCAGAATCATAATCTTATCATTAGATCATGTATCACAAGTGCGATTCATGCTAATGCTAATACTAATGCTAATGTTATGACTTTGCAACATCAACAGTACAACACAACTCATCTCAACATACTGTATCTCAACTCATCTGCTGATTTTTTGTGCCTGAAATCAAATATACCTGAGACAAATATAGGAAAGTGGCACATGCTAATGTGGCTACTTTTCAAATTGAAATGCCCCCGCACCTTGTTATTGTTGGTAATTTATAGAGATGTTTTCTGATCATTTTTATTTTTATCGATTAGATCGGCCCGATATTAGCATAAAAAGGTAATATCGGTATCAGATTTTTTTGCTTTAAAACCGATAAAATAAAAACCGATAAAAATACAACAATGTTTGCGTTACACTGAAATAGTGCCTATGCGCTCCTGAAGCGTTTACCGGCACACATATCGGTATCGGCTGTTACTGGTATCGGTAAATTGAGAGTTGGACAATATCGGCATATCGGATATCGGCAAAAAAGCCAATATCGGACATCCCTAGTAATTTAGATAAAAAACTAAAAAAAACAAAACAGGAGGAATGTGTTATTCATTCATCATGTGCGGCTCAATGGTACAAAGTAGAAAATAAATACAAATGTTTAATGTTTTTAATCTTCAGCAACCTAGCGCCAAATAATCCACGTCGCCATATATGCCATCGACTCCATGTTAGAAAACCTACTGCAGGTGGAAAAGTTGAGATCAGGTGAGGTGATACTCGGGGGTGGCATATGAGGGGGCGGGGGGATCAGCAAAGTCAGGTAAGGTACGGGATGGGAATTTAAGGGATAATTAGGAGCTCTAGCGAGATCTTCCAGGTGAGGCCCTACCTGCTTGAAAAGCGGGAGGGACCACCTCGGCGGTCTTATCCCAGAGGCTTCCAGCGCACATCTGGTCAGCGCATTGTAAAGACGGGAACCTGCTAAATCCATTATCCCGGCAGAAAAGCTGGAATTACAGCCGCAGAACAAGGCAACGAAACAGCTGTGAGAGCGATAACCTGTGAGAAAAAGTCCCGCCGTCGCGCGGAGACGCGAGCCGGCGGCTTTTACAGGCGGAGAGATTGACTACTGGCTGTAAAACGGAATCAGGGAGGGCGTCAGTCAGAGTGCCATTTAATGCCCGTGTCACAAGTCGAGGACATTGTCTTCTTTGCACTTTGTTAATTCTATCATCTGGGATGTAGACCTGCCGTAAAGAAGTTTACGAGGTGATACCAAGGGATATAAATTCGTCTCCAGCCATGAGGATCCGTTTGTGTTGCGGGGGAAATATAACGTAATCCTACAATATCAACTGTCCTGTTTGGGAAACAAGGAAAATGAGACACTGGTGGTGGTACTTGGAACCTCAGTGTCCCAGTACAACCTGAGACACTTGGTGTCCCACGTTAATAATAAGGAGTTTATTAGCACAATTTCTCGACGTCCTTTGAGGCCGACGCCAAAGTCTAAGCCCTGCCAGGCCTCCACCCACCCATCTAAAAGGGGCCCTTTGGTATTTAAAGGACGGAGCGATGACAGCTCTGTGTTGTTTGTGTACAAAACGGAAACAAAGTGAAACAGCTCAGAACACGTCGGCCCCAATGGCCTGTCACTTCAGATGGAAACGCGGCCCGGGACGGCAGCACGGCCCGTAAACCCCGAACAACAGCGGGACTGTGTGCCCAGGGGCGCGTCTGTGAAGTCTGGGGAAAAGATCCGACGACGCAGGCCAAGCAAAGTCCCGCTTTTGCAGTTTCGAAGCCGCAAGGTTGAAAGTTGAGTAACTGCAGATTAAGCACTGGTAACTGTCCCCATTTGTCATGTTTTGGTGTGTTGTAATAACTTGAGCCCTGTTAGATTGAATCTCAGGATCGGAGCAGAGCCCCTCGTCTGCCGCTGGCGTGGCTTTTATTTATCTCCTCAGCTTTTTGGGTGCGGCGTTCCGCAAAGTGCGGTCATTGGTCCCCTGCTGTTTTTAATCTCCGTGCTCACTGTGGGTCTGGTTGCTCCCAGACGCCGTGTTTTCCTGCATTGTTAGGCAGATGACATGCAGCTGCACAATTCTATCAACTCCCCTTCTCTCCTCCTGCTTTTCTGTCTTTTTTTTTTTTCTTTCTGTTAACTTAATGCGGCTTTGTGTTTTTTTTAAGACCTGCCTTCCACATCTGGCACACAAAGTGAACCAGCGAACAATTCCACAACTCAAACTACAACTGCAAAACTAGCGTTGTTGTGCTACCAGCTGAATCGTGGGGATGACACTGAATGAATTTCTGCGTCGGATATCTTTCATATAATGTATATTTACATTTATATATGAGAAAATATGTCAAGCTGTACTTGGTCTGACCCCGTTGAGAAACAGGAAGCCACAATTCCGTGACTTCCTCCTCCCATACGTTTATATCTAGAGCAGACCGGCTCTGAAAATATCCGGGAATAACACCAGACATGATACAAATCAAACATCTTCGTTCTGCTGTGCGTGCATCTGCGTGAACATCTGACCATGTATCTGCTGTTATCTGTGGACTGAGCCAGTGGGGATGTGTGTGTGTGTGTGTGCATGTGCTTGTGTGTGTTTGAGAGCGCTTAGGAGGAAATGAGTGGTGCCGTTGTTGTTGTGTGGTGTTCGACACGCTGCGCGCAGCGAGAACTCCGAGCGGCTTCCAACCAAAACACCTCACAGCATTTTACTTGCATAAACTTTTGGTATCTTGACACCAGTGGGAATCACCCTCTTGCTGCGTCGCGCTAATCTCATAACAGATTCAGTGACCTCGCGCTCGGGCGATGGTGCGCACGTATGTCTGCGGCTGCCTTTCTCATGGTCAGTGAAGGTGAGGAGTGTTTAATCATGTAGGTTTTTTTGGCAGTTGCGCAGTGTTAACAGACATAGGGCGCCGAAATGTCAAAACGGCTGTCATGAATATTTTTGGCATCCACAAGTCGTTCCTATCCGGCATGATTCACAGGAACAACACACACACACACACACACACACACACGCACACGCACACACACAGACTCACACACACGAGCGCTGTAGAGAAGCCTTAACACATTTCTGTGGGTCCTGTGAGTGGGGTATTGATGGCAGAGTCACCTTTGTGGCTATTTTGGTTTTGATATCAAGCAGGATCGCCTAATATAGGCATGAAATCAACCCCGCGCCTCGGCTTGATGGCGCTTTGGCGTCGCCGCGAAAAACAATTTCCTGTCCTCTGTCAAGCTAGAAGGAAGGCAGCGACACTGATGGGGCCGTATCTCAAAAGTGGGTTGGCAGATGTTTGGACCACAGATCATTAGCTAAGAACTAGCATCAGGCTAGAGCTAAGAACTAGCTAATGAGCTAAGATCTTGACATGTGACGACTCGACACGCGGGCTTCGAAGAGCATAAACACAACGGCGTGTGTTGGTGTTTGTGCGGCCTGCCTCACAAGGGGAAAAAGGTAGTAAGTGAACCCCAACCCTAACCCTAACCCTAACCCTAACCCCTTGCCCTACCCTCACCCTACCTACCTACCTAACCCTATCCCTGACCCTCTTCCGACCCCCGCTACATGAAACAAAGGGCACAGCTGTGTGTCCGTGTGTGGACGCATGATATCACATGTGCATTGCTTTCGAAAATACCTGATAAGATCCAAATAAAGTACGTGGCATTTCGCCTCCCCTCCGCCCTTCCACCCATCCGACCCCCCACAACCCCCACCATAACCTGCATGGGAACATGTCCCTCCTGCCCTTTTCAGCGGGAGGTGGCAAAGGCCAGCGTTCGTAGCTAATCCTCCTCATGGAAGAGACAGCTCTTATATCAGGAGCCAGCTTTGATCCCCAACAGATGAAGACACAAAAAACACTTAAGCTACTTAGGGCAGCCTCGTTTTTCTTTCATTTTCTACTTTGTCTTTCGGTTCATCCCTCGTCGCCTCACTGCCCTGCAGACGGTGTGTGTGCGTGTGCAAGTGTGTGTGTGTGTGTGTGTGTGGAGGGGGTAGGAGGGGTCGGGTTCAGCGAGGTGGGGACAAGGCTGGCGTATTGTGAACCCTCAGTGGGGTCAGACGGTCCTCGCAATTTGGCACGCCTGGCGCGGTCCTGCGGTTGAACTGAGGACGCGGGCGTTGGTAGACAAGCTGGGGTTGTTGGTTTTTTGAGTTTTTTTTTCCCTTCCTTATTTATTAATATGAACGCACCGGACCCCACATACCGGCGCAGTTGTTTCGCAGAAACACTCAGTACACGTGCACACATATACACATACACACACCATTCTGGATCTCCTCCAGTAGCCGGACACTTGGATTGTTTGTGTCTTTCGAATACTCGGTGAAGGTGAAAACTAAATAAAGAGCAGCTGTGTTGAATCTAGCATCAACACACGCATCCGTGTGTTAGGAGATGAATGTTTGTGTGTGGGGTCGCGCCGCTTGTTTCCTCTCGACAAGGTTTGTGCCGCGGAGATCGGGGTCAGTTTGGAGCTGCGTGACTCAGAAAGGTAAGCGCGGCCGCAGCCAGACTTAGCGTGTAGCTCAGCCTGTAGGTATGGCTTCACCCCCTTTAGCGTGTGCGAGTGTAGGCGAGTGTGTGTTTACGTGTGTGTGAATTCGATGTGTGTGTGTCCCTGCAGGCTCAAAGCTGAGACTATGAGCTCATTTAACTTGTTTGCATTTTGTTTCTGCAACACTGCACGTTTATGATGATTAATGCAATCATGTGGTCGGTGCCAGAGTCGGCTGTCAAGAAAATGATTGCGCACGTGTGTGTGCATGTGTGTGTGTGGGTGGTGGGTACACTGGTCTGTTACTGTGTTTGTTTTTTTGACTACGCTGATGTGAGGCACCTTTGCCGTGACCCTTGAACCGCAAAGCGTACGGATACAGACATCCCAAACACTACTCAGGCACCAGGTGTCCAAAACACAGGCAAGCACACACACACACACACACACGTTCGCGCACACATATACATACACAAACACATACAAACACAATATTATGTATTGCGCAATCAGGAGACGATGAAGAATTCACTTATAGGCCATTTTCCCTCCAACCATTCATTTTGCTCTCTCCCTCCCTCTTCCCCTCTCTCTCTCTCCCTCCCTCTCTCTCTCTCTCTCTCTCTCTCTCTCTCAGCCACCATCCCTTGCTTCCCCTCTCTTAAAACACATCCATACGTTCCTCATTCCCGTTAGCAGCTTCGCTCACAATCACTCATGATACACGCACACACACACACATACGCACACACACACACTGTTGGAAGGTTAAGGAGTACAGCTCGGATCCCCCCTCCTCTGTCACTCTCAGTAATCAGTCTGTCAGTATGGTAATTAACCTACTGAGAAAAGAAAGCATGACTACTGAACTGCCCCAACTCCATCAGGACATTCCTGTCCTCCTCTTCCCTCACTCCCTCACTCCCTCTCTCGCTCCCACTCCCACTCCCCCTCGTTCGGTGGCGGACTGAGGTCACTTTTCTGCTGATTATGAGTGGTTGTGATGTCTTCAACGGGAGCAACAGGAGGCCTCTTGGTTTGCTGGTTTTGGGTCTGGTGTGTGTGGCGTAATAGAGAAAGTACTGTTCTTTGCCATTCGAGATTCCTGAGTTCGGTGAGAAAACGCAGATCCTGGAGGTCCAAAATGTGCGTAGACCTGGGAATGATGCTAAATCAAAGGGAAAGTCAGGGTCAAAGGGAGAGACGGACTTTGAATTCGTGAGAATTCCGGACAGACGCCGGCACTGTTGTGGGATTTGATTCGAATCCCCTGAGGAGGTTGGTAATGCCGGTCCAGGGACATTATGAGCTACTTCAGCCAGCGAGGAAAGAAAATACGGGACCGTCCGCATATTTCTGAGTAAACCGAACCCACTCTGGCAGTCGGATCGATTGATCAACGCGTCTTCGTTTAAGAACACACACAAGAGCTGACGAAAGCCAAGACGGGAATTGAAACTGAAAGTAAAAATGTGCAAGCCTAGGCACGGTCACATCACAGTTAAGAATCGCTTACCTTAGGGACCTTTGTCTGCTTCGTCCAACTCTTACTCCCGCGTGTCGATAAGAAAACTTTGCTCAATCAGCTGGAGCCTCTCTTACCCACACGATTGGCACTCTAGCAGTGGTAAACACTGATTTGTGCGATTGGTGATATTTACAGTGCTGGCATACTCTGGATTACATGGAAGATTAAGCAACAATTGAGCATAACCCTCATTTCACAGCGATCGCTCGCGTTTTTCCCAACGGCTCACAGTCTGCGAGAGAATAGGGGGAATTACTGCTTCTGCGAGGCAATTACATCTGTGTTTCCACAACAAAACCAAACAAGACAAAGTAAAGGTAGCAGCTCTCCACCAATCTTGATTTTACAAATCCAGCCTCACGATAATAACGGCTTTGTCTGCACACACGGCGTCTCGCTCGAACAGCTAGCGTCTTTCTCTCGTCTCTCTTCCCGAGGCTGGCTGAGACCCAGGAAGCAGAGGTGGCTTAGCCGCTGCCACGGCTACTCGAGAAGCACGATGACAAGACTTAATTGCAATTTTTTCTTTTTTTTTCCGCCATCCTCAGAATTTCCTGAGGACCTTTTCCAGTAACCGTTACCCAGTAATCTAGCTCCCGTTTACAGTTTCCCGGTTTATACATTTACCACGGCGGCAGATCACGTAACCTTAATTCGATCCCTATTCCGCCATCGGTTGTTGCTTTCTGTTTCGCTTCCCTCGCAACGCTGCTGATTCACAAAGTGGTGCCAAGGGCGTACGTGTCCACCGCCACGAGCTGCGCAAAGATTCGCCAGCACTTCGCCAGAAATCCTCCTTCCAACTGTTTATAAGCCGTTTTTTTTTTTTTTTTCTTCTTTTCCCTCACATTACCTCCCGTGGACTGTTGAAACAGGGGCCCTCGTCTTTGAACCCATCCTTAATGGATCCCTACTGACCTGCTTTCACGGGTTCCCGATCTTCAGATCCTCAGCCAACCCCCCTCCCCTCCAAAAAAAGAAAAAAAAGGGGGAGAAATATCATACAACTCCCTGCACTCAGTGAGGAGAATGTGTCCCGAATATCACAATAGTAGCAGAAGACGTCTGATATGTGCAGCGGTGCTAGGAGGACAGAGTCCCCCATACCGCAACCCAAACATGTGAGAGTTGTTATGTTTCTTTTGGGCATTCTGACATCACTGAGAACCGATTTAGCTAATTCAGAATGGCAATCTCAGACAAAGTTAGTGATTGCCCAGATATATTGCATCAATAAAGCATCTCCTGTGAGATTACAAACCGGTTTGCACACGCCCGTGCTAAAGAGGAAACGTTTGTTGATGTAAAAAGGACTGAGGCGTGTGTGTGTGTGTGTGAGGGGGATTCCTCCATAATAAAATGATTGCCAAGTGCCTCTCAAGTGTTGCATGTTGACATATTTACTCCCTCGTTCACCTCAAATGTGCCAATATTGTGCAGCATAGC
>OMPJ01011043.1:0-10622 GCA_900312935.1 Carapus acus
TATTATGACCACTATTGATCCTCAGTGTTGGCACTTATTAGGCAACTTAATGCTTCACTGAACAAAACTTGACTTACACCAAACTGTTATAAACTTTATTCTTAAATAGTTGTGTGTGTGTGTAAGCCCATGTGGAGACATTCTGAGGTTGTATATCAATAGCAACAAACATAAATACAGCGTTGTCCTCTGAGACACATAAATAGGGAGACATCTTGAGACAGCAATGACTTAATACACTTGTAGTAGTTTACAATATAAACAACGGTAAGAGTGTAAATAAAATACACAGAAATTCTATAAATATCTTAAAAATATACTATGACATTTTGAAATATAAAACCATAAAAAAAAGTCATACACTCTATGATGCACAATACGCCTGTGCAAATGTGAAAGAAGTGACACTGAATCTCGCATCCTCAAACAAAAACAGATGTGAATCAGTATCACACTGAGCTCTAAAATCCAAATGGCGTTCCTCCCTATAAAATTCAAATAAAGTATTCGTCAATATTCAGTAGGGGGCGCAAGTATCCAGACTTTCCACTGACGAGAGCTGCCTGCTGGCAGCTTCTGAGCACTGACGTGAGACAAACATCCACCTGCTTGTCGTTCCTTCATCTCCCATCCTGCGTCTCTGGTTGGCGATGGAGCCTGGCCAGCGTCTTCTCTGTCCCGGTCCTCATGAGCCCTGACAGGTCAGAGGTCCCCTGTGCTTGGAGGGCAGCAGCAGGCCGTTCTCGTCCACGCACCAGCACTTTCCCCGCTGCTTCCCCCGGGACGACCAGCACTGCACAGACGCACACAAACAAAGCGGCGGGTCAACAACGTGATCGGCAACTCCGAGATCCGTCTCCGTTATTTCATGGACGGGTGGAGGTACCTGCTTCTTTCTGAAGTAGCCTCGCTTGTCACAGTTTGGCATGTAGATGGCGTCGTGCGACTGGAACAGTTGGGTGTCCAGACCTCGGATCAGATTGGTCAGCAGTTTGCGACATGGAGCCTGCGGGCGAGGTCAGACTTAATACAGTGAAAGTATCGACCGAATCCAAAACATGATGGAGATGTTTACCTCCTCGGGCATCTTTGTCGGCGCAGACTCTGTAAAATGAAATTGAGATGTTACAGTTTACTACTGATTACTACACGAATAGTTGTTCATTGCTCAACACACTAGGAGAAACAACTTTGGCCAGACTGTTATTGTGGTTAGCTAAACATCTCGAAATTCATGACAGAGAAATTTGAATACATCTAAAACATCATGTAAAAGTGTAACAGTGGCAGTGCTACAGTAGCAGGACGTCTAAAATGGCACCAGAATTAAAACAGAATACTACACATTTAACCCTTGGATGCACAGGTGGGGTCAAAAATGACCCCAGGGTTGCTAAGGTTAGGGTTAAAATCTTTATTGAGAAAATTTGCAAAATATTCATATTCTAGCTATTCCTCACATTCTCACATTTCTCAAAATTCTCACATTTTCAAGAATTTTAACTGAGGTCAAAAATGACCCCACTCACAGAAGAGTGTAGGTATTGGTAGGTTGTGCATCCAAGGGTTAAGCTATCCAACGTTTTGTTTTGTTTCCAGCTTGTACTGTCAAAGCAAAGGGAAGCAAAGTCAAATTCCTTATTTGGTGACAAACATGGAAAAAAGCTGGTTCTGATTCTGACATGCCTGTAGCTCAGCCAGACACGGTAAGAGATACAAACTGGATGAACTGTCTGTACGATCTAAACCCTTAGACTCCTTCCATTTAACGGACAATCGGATCCCGTCGACCTTACCTACGGTGAAGACCTTCCCAGTTGGGTTGCTCCTGCTGGAGTTACAAGTCCCCCTACCCTCCAACAGGGCTCGCAGGGGCCTGGGATCATCCTCAGGCGGGGAACATCGTAGACCCGGAGCACAGCTCAGCGTGTAGACCCCACATGGCTCCCCAAAGGCCAAGGTAGCAACGCTGCCTTCTGTGGACGGTTGATTCCGCGAGGGGATCACCTGGTTTCCCGCACAGGTGGGGCAGCCTCTAGTTACGGCCGCGGAAGCCGGCGGATGCGACCTTGTCAGAGCTAGCTGCAGGAGGAGCGGCGCGAGGATGTTGAAGTTCATTTCTCTCTCCGTGTAAGCCGGGCCAATGTGGAGTGCTGATAGATTTCTGTGACGCGTCCTTGTTCTGGCTCCTGTTCCCCACCTCTGCACTGTTTTATTGAAGTTCCACCGTGTCACGTCTGTTGAAGGCAGTCGGAATTCCCTCCAGCTAAGACGAAGCGATAATGAGACTGACAGACACCACTGGCAGCGGCTTTTAAAGAGCCAAAACCAGAGAGGGGAAAGGTATGGGAGGGTACGTGATGGAGAATCTAAGTTTCCCTCTCATTTCCACATGGCCGAGCACACCCCATTTCCCCTCGCCTGTCTCACACACACACACGCTCACTCACACATACCATTTGTTGTCTGTCATCTTGCCTGATTGCTACGTTTTCTACAGCAGAATAAATCAGGGACGGATTGCTGTGTGTGCTACTCCTTAGCCGCACTCTGCCTCTTCCCCGTTCTGATTATCCAACGCTGATGTTTGCGTGTGATCAGTACTTCGGGCACAGCAAATAATCACCTTCACTCCCGTTATGCCGGTGTGGTGTTAATGGCATATCACGCGCTGGAGACCTGTTACATAAATGGGTTTTGGTGGGAAAAAAAACAGAATGTCAGACAACACACTTGGAAAGCTTATGATGATTTTGCCCAAAAAGAAAACAGGACAATGTAGCTTAAACCCTAAGATGCACACTTTGGGTCAAAAATGACCCCAGGGGTTGTTATTCTTCAAAATCTTTAAAAAGAAAAATTGTGATATATTCATACTCCAGGTTTTCCTCATTAAACATGTTTGCGACATGAGGCAATATTTTTCTTTTTTTTATGAATGAAATTTATCTTTTCATTCATTTTGAGGAAATTATCAATATTTGGAGAACTAATAATGGGGTCAAAAATGACCCCACTTGTAAAAGAATGAATGTATTGGTAGGTTGTGCATCCAAGGGTTAAAGTAAACAGAAAATGATTTCAAGTACTAAACGTGTAGTACTGCTACAGTAACACAGGGATTCACACCTGATAAGACCTGAATTCCAAACAGAAAACCCACAGCACAAATTAATAGTAATTCACTCTAATAAACCGCCAACCAGGGCAATTAGCTACTTGTATCACTTCCCCTCTGTCCCCAAGGTTAGATGACTAAGCCACACATGACCAAGAAATCACAGTGCATGCTGGTCACAAACACACACATTAGCCACGGAACCTCGAAAAGATAAGAAGGGTATCTTATATTTTATGCGATTTACCTCTCACTTTATCATCACACACTTCCAGGTGATACCCAAACTGACACAATGTCCCTATGCGATGAGGAAAAGTGAGAATGTCTTTCACACCAAAGGACGTGTCACGTGTTTTCCTGCTTACACAGCAACAAGGTGCCAGTTGTCCCTCTTTTTATGAAGCAACCCTCCACACTGTGACTAAGAAGTTCCAAGCTGGTGAATGTCGTTATCAGATGGCTTGACGGGAATTACCTTTTTAACAACGGCTCAAGGAAGTGAACGCCTGGCTATGGTGTAATTATTTAGGTGTGTTTACAACAACCAGCACATTCATTTCAGCGCTGTGATTTTACAGGTTCTTGGCGTTGATGAGACCAGGTTTATCATCTCCCATGGCAGCCAGCAATTACGCCTGTCTCTTAAATTCTCAAGCAGGATTCCACCTCGACTCGGATGAACTCGCAGCTGATAGAACCTGTTGAGTCGCCCGGATTGAATCCATGTCGCGCCATTGTCCAGATTTGCACGGAATCAATCGCTCAGGCATTAAATCACTGCGACCTAACAATTCTTCTAACTGCTGCTTTGGCTGCCACATTCTTAGGAAGGCGTCACCCACTTTTCCAGTTGACTGCCTGGCCCTCTCCTCTGCTGCTGAATCCTTTTGTGTCTGTCTCCATTGTCTCTCCGCAAGCATTTGTGTTTTTCCATTTTCTCACTGTCTGATATACAGTGGTTGATCCTCATGCTGTCTAATCTAATTTTCTTTGTCTTCCAGACGGCCCAAGTGCAACGTTAGACCCTTGGCTCGTCTCCTTGTTCTTGTGGCGCTGTCCCATTCTTGCTGCATTCCGTCTTATTCTCCGTGTTTTCCCTTCTTGTGTCAGATTGATCATGATCCACAGCCTCTTTTGTCTTTGTTGCTTGCCCTGCGATGCTGTAGAACATAAAGGTGCGTTTGTCTGTGCTATTCAATTTTGATTTTGTTTTCATTATGTCCCACAAGCATCATGTCACAGGATAATATCAACTGTAGCAATTTTTTTAGGCACTTCATCACTCACAGAGCGAAATTGTCACGTAGCTGCTCCGCATTCTCACTGGAACTATACAAGGCAAGGCAAGTTTATTTGTACTGCACTACTCATATAATGCCGAAGGCAACACAGTGTACTTTAGAAAGGTGAAAAGAAAAGCACATTTAAAAGTCAGATTCTAAAAGCCAGGAATAAAAGCACTAAAACATAGATAGATAGATAAATAGAAGGTTGGGTGGATAGATAGATAGATAATCTACACTGTAGATAGATAGATAGATAGATAGATAGATAGATAGATAGATAGATAGATAGATAGATAGATAGATAGATATGATTTGATATGAAATCTTGTTATTCAAGCAGTTTAAGTATTTATATGTATGATTGAATATAGTTTAAGTATATACATATATTTAAGTAAGTGCGTGTATGTGTGTGTGTGTCTACAGATAGATGGTGAGATAGGTGGGATACATTTAGTTTTCGTGTGCACATGTAAATAGAATAGTTTTCAGTGCTCGTGGAGAAGTTTGGTGATCACTTAGCGACAGCTTATAGTCTAAAAACCCTTTCAAACAGGCAAGGTGAAAAAACAATATTGGAAGAAAACGTCTCAACTTGACGATGTTGGAGACGTTATTGCCTTTCAAAACGTGACTGACAAGGATTCCCAGGCCATGTTGGCCATGACAGAGACACGCAGGTGTAAATATTTGAGAGGTTACTAAGGAGGAGGGCGTCCTCCTATTTAGACGTGCAAACACGTACCCGCAGACAGAGGCGCGGCACGCCATAGGTTAAAGATCGGACGCAGCGTGTAACGCTTGATTTGATTGGCCGGTGGGCGGGACTTCCGATCCCGCAGGTTGTCCACAGAGTAGCAACGCGGACCTCACCAAAAAGTCGAAGATAAGAGGGGAAAGACGACGCCAAAGCTGTCGTGACATACTAACGAGTGAACGTAACACGAGTGGGCCTGTGAATAGAGTGTGGGTGACTTCAGGTACACACACGCTTACATCACGTTGTTTTTTTTCCAGATACCGAGACGCTTTTCTAACGTTGAAGTCACACATTACACGCACAGCCAACCGAGTCTGGCTCCACGGTGGATGCCGCGTTCAGGGCGCGCTCGGAAATCTTTTCAGGAAAATCCACGACAAACTCTGTTTGATATGATAAGTCGCACTACCAGCTAAGTCCAACGTAATCAACTGTTCACTGTCATCAATATGTCTTTCGTACAGCCCACAAATCTGTTCATTGCTCACGTTTACGAAATTCTACGCTGGATGTGTATCCTCTGTTAACCTGTCTTTGGTGCCGCCTGTCTGGGAGATGATAATCGAGATAATTATGACCTGTAAATACGATACTGCCAAATTACTCAATTGGATTTTTATAGTATACTCGGTTGTACATAAATGTCGCAACCTCGCTGGAAAGGTGCGCCTCACCTGTCTGTGTCTGACTCATTACACAACAGGTTATTCCTGACCTACCTCTCAGATGGTTTGAAATATTGTGTGATTGAGATCCAGGACTGTTCCCAATGTTCAAGTGTCCTTGAGCGCCTTGAGTATTCAGATCAATGAGCACCGGCAGCAGCCTCGGAATATTAAGTTGTTTGCTTCTGTGATATCAGACACATCCGATCCACTGATGGTTTACACATATCAAAATACAAAATGAAATGGGTATCTACATTTGGACAGGGGAAAAATCACTAGTTCGACTCAGGGTTTTTTTTTGGAGACATGGTTGACACAGTTGAAAAATCACTGTCAGAAAATTGGTCTCGTAGGTCCATTACGAGGAAGTCAGTTTTAATTTGCGCTTAAAAACCTGTTTACAGTCATGAACATAGTGCTTGTTCCATTCATTCCCCTTTTTGCTGCTATCTCGATCATCTTCAAACCACAGAGAACTGTGGTCTTGTGGAGTCAGGTACTTTTCCTCATTCACTCTGTGTTTTGCTGTCAGTCCAAAGTACCACTCAGGATTTATCTGTCTGTGATTGATATATGGGGCATTATTGCATCATTTCAAGCCCAGTTCACAATAAGCGATCCTGCCCGTCCCATTCGAAATATTACTTATTGTCGTTGTGCCTCTAAAGTGGAAGTCAGTTCACAGACGGTTCATGTTGGTGCACAGACGGCCATTGTCATTGTCAAGGTGGCGTCAGGCAGACATTTTAGGGTGTAAAAAATTTTGGAGGGACATGCCACAATGTGACAGCTCCTGTGATCCACGCTTACATAACATCCAATACAAATGCATTGTGAAATAACATGGAGATCAATGTGATCTTTGGCTGTTTCAGTAACTGCAGTGATGGCTGATGTAGTGCAAATGGTTGAATTCTTCATGTGTTTTGTCATCATACCTATGTTGAGGGCAGCATTACGTCATCTAAGCCTGCTTTGTCGCCATTAAGTCCACACACATCAAACCAGATGTCCCTCCGAATATTACTAATGGATTCAAAGGCATGTCGCACACTAAGGCTCTCACTTAACTTTGCTATAATCATGCGGTGTGTAGGTGGCATTACTCACAAAGTGTTGAGGCCGACACATTTACCAAGAATTTCATTGTGGTACAAGCTGGCCAGTGATTCACGTCTCACTGATGTGTCACCACAGAGAAGTTTCGGTGTGTCATGGTGCTGAAAGTTACCTCTGAAGTTCTCAAGTGGCATATGTGAAATCACTGCCATGTGCAGAGGCCAACGATCCTAAAACTTTACGGTATAAGAGATATCGACAACAGTTTGTGTCTTTTTGCAAGACTCCACTTGTAGCTTTTCGGAACAATATTTACAATCCCATCGTTTTGGTTGAATGACCCTGAAATGCCTACTGTAGGAAAATATTCAAGAGCGAAGATAAAGCTATTTTTTGTGTTTGTATTCTAGATATATGACTGCGGCGCATGGACCATATCAACTTCCATTATCGCTTCCTGAACTGGAGGAGGCGAATCAGAGAAATTCGTGAAGTCCGTGCCGTGCGTTACCGGGAGCGATTAAAAAGAATGCTCAGAGATGGTGACATACTCAGGTAAACTAATGCCGTCAAGAGCTCGTACTGGGCATTAGTGGCTATGCTAATGCCCGTGATTGAATCAAAATTTTTCTCAATATTGTTTTTGCAGGTATCAAGGAAACTCGGATGAAGTTGGCTGTTTTGTGGCCTCCAGGCCATTATCGACAAGAAACCGCTATTTTGAAGTAAGAGTCCTGTGCATAGCAGGTTATATTGCAATATCCTAGTCAAACTCTAATTGATGCTCTAATAGCAAGTGCACGTCATTAACATGATTAGTCTCTGTTTCCACCTTTGTTGCCAGTCTTAACTCTTGGCTTTAGAGATATTGGCATAAAGATGTAATATCGGTATCAGATTTTTGGGCTTTAAAACTGATAAAATAAAAACCGATAAAAACAAAGTAATGCTTGCGTTACACCGAGATAGTGCCTATGCGCTCCTGAAGCGTTTACCGGCGCACATATCGGTATCGGTGAATTGAGAGTTGGACGATATCGGCAAAAAAGCCAATATCGGACATCCCTACTTGGCTTGTTCGACTGCAGAGTGGACATTTATTGTGTCCATATTGCTTGTATTGGTTTATTTATGCAGATGTTTAGATTGTACCTCTTAATGAGTCTTCATTTCTAGACAAAAGACCATGTTTGTCGCTTTGATGTGTTTAACTCAAATATGAATAAAGCCTAAGTAGAGGTAACTCTAATATGCATAGCATGTAATCCACACAACAGATTTGTAGTTATTTGACAGGTCCCATTGTATTGCTCAGTAAACGGGGGCATAATTGAACCCAAACACTGTTCCTTAAAATGTTCAAGCCACTTGTGTCAAAATCATTTTCACCATAGTCAGACACTCCTCACAAACCCCAGTTTCAGGTCGGTAATGCAGACATTTTATCGTAACAGTTCAAGCTGAGGACAGTCGTCCTGAACCGTACAAACCTGCTTTTGTCAAATGTTGGTTACCATAAAAACATCTCCCCAGGTTTTTGTTGTCTTTGAACTCTTCCATCCCCGTATGAAGTTCAGTAAGTTGTTGGATAATAAATACGGGGACTACTTGGTTCCACAGCGTCGAAGGAGGCGGGTATCATCGTAAATCATGAACTCTTTCCTCTATTTCACAACTGCTTACACTTGACACAAATGCCAGGTGGGGAAGGGCAATGTTCAAACATGTCCCAGACGCACATCCTCCAGTCTGGCAAGCACTGAAAGAGAAATTGAACCTGTCGGCCATCGTGGTTAGTCACGTTAGACGCAGAAGGACGTTGTTTGTGCAAAAGCGGATCTGTACTAACAAGCGATACCTCCACGACTGCTCATCGGCCATTAGATTGAAGGGGTCACCTGGGTGTTATCCTCAGACACAAAGAGAGATTTAATACTCGGAACCCACAAGAGACTGGAGCTGAGGTCATGGGAAAGTACTTAAATTTTCCTTTTCTCTTTGCCCTCGATTTGTCAGCGGTACTCCAGTTGCACGGTGTCCATATAAGGCGTCCTGGGCATGATGTCATACGGTCAGCATTCACTTATGGTAACAATGGTGTCCACCAGCTTCTTAGCTGGAGGACTACATTGTGTGGTCGAAACACACTGAAAAATCTAATAGTCCTTTTATTTTGAAAGCTCCAAGCTAAACACCCCCCTCACACGGCTAGGAAGAACTCGAAAATTGATGAAAGAATGCGAGTCCCCACCAGATGTGAGGTGCGGGTGTCGTATTAACGGGGCTGGTGGTGTTTGCAGGTCACAGTCATTGACACTGGAGTGAGGGGGATGATTGCTGTTGGCCTGGTGCCTAAACTCTACCAGCTGGACCACCAGCCGGGCTGGCTTCCCCATTCTGTGGCGTACCATGCCGATGATGGCAAGTATGTGACATATTGCCACGTGCAAATATATTTAAAATGATGGGAATTCCTTATCGTCTGGCCCCTTGTTGTGTAATGGGTTTTATCGAGAGAGTTGAATAGACTTGACCCAAAAGGGGGAAATTCTGGATTCTAATTCCTGTGTTAAGTATGTTGTACAGCAGCAAGTATTTTACTGATTTGATTCTGGAATGTCACTATCTTACGTAATTAATTAACACAACTAATCCGAAAGTCATTATATCAACTGTTCGGCAAACAGCTGAGTGAAACGACTGCCGTAGTCCCGAAAAGCGCTACCACAGACGCTGACCCACCTTCTCCCCCGTCAGGTTGTATAATGGAAACACTGTGGGGCAACAGTTTGGTCCGAAATGCAGTCGGGGCGATCGAATAGGTTGCGGAATGCACCTGGACGCCCCCGAAGATGGACAGATAACAGTGTTTTTCACCAAAAACGGCCAAGAAGTAAGTGCCCCCATTCCCATCTCATCACAGTCACTTTCCTCGTCCTGCTTTTCCCCTGAAAGTACGGCGCCTGAATGTTTGCCCAGGTTGGCTGTGTGGATGTTGCAGCTTCTCCCGATGCGTTGTACCCCGCAGTGGGAATGCACTCCCTGGGCGAGGAAGTGCTGCTGGACCTGCAGGCGGAGTGGGAGGCGGACGAAGAGGACGGGCTGATGATAGTGGACAGTCATGAAGACGAGTGGGCACGTCTCCACGACGTGAAAGTGACTGGCACGGTGAGCAGGTTTTATCGCCGCATCAGTAGAGTCTGTCTGAGCTGACGGACAAGTCGGCGGGGGGAGGAAATGAAAAATACCAATGGAGGATGTAGAGGGTCAGGGATACGTCCGCCTGCTTCAGAAAAGTGGCGATGTGATGAGTTAAAAGAAACCGCACCGCCATACAAGAAAGTATTGTGTTGTACATCTTTTTTACTTTCTTTGGCGCTGTATTTGCATACAGGTGTACCCCCGCCTGTTTTCGGAGCGCGTACGTCACTACGGTTTCAATGAGAAGCTTTTGTTTTCGTCACACAAACGAGCAGTGTGCTACAAAACCTTAAAACGTCCACAGCCGTGGAAAGACCACATTCGCTTTTCTCTCTGAGAAAATTTCTCCCTGTGAAAACTTAATGAGAAATTGCTGCCAAGGGCACATTTCCAAATAGGCGCAGAGGGCAAATTTTGTTGCTAATGTTGCTTCACATGACTGTCAATTAAATGAAAGACTGTTGAATTTCCCATGCAAGAAAAAGCAACACTGATCTCGCAATGGTGAGGCTGTGCTTTAGAATATA
>OMPJ01011044.1:0-12192 GCA_900312935.1 Carapus acus
TATATTCTTCATCCAAAGTTTGTGGTCTGCGGCTACGGGAGTAGGCCTTGCCCTAGAAATCAGCGTGGCTGACTTGACGGGTTTGGACGCCGCCGCGGACGAGGGGACCTGCCAAGCGCAGCGCTGGCTGGGAAAGCGGAGTAGGGATTTCAAAGATTTGACAAACCGATAGGATGGAGGCCAACGTACAGCGTGCGCACTAAGGTTAGCGACTGCGGAGAGATTTCGGCCGAGACAGAATCACGCTCGGATGTGCAAGTGCGATATCTGTGACGGAAGCGTTTCATGGAGGAGGTCATGTTTGGAAGTAACATTCGAACCGCGTGTCAACTTAGACTTTGTAAACACCGAAATCTAGGTTAAAGCAAGACCAATCAGATAACAAACCAAGTGGCAAAAAAGAAACACAACCTTGCCATTTCCTTCAGGCGGATGGCAAAGGCTGCTAATTGAACCGGCCCGACCGCAAAACAGTTTCATTCAAATCAATGACTTCATGTCTCAGATTTCTCTGTGATTCACCATACCAATGATCGCTTAGACATTTCCACCATTTTCAGGGGGAAATTTACGGAGAATTTGCACCAAGATGGCATAGCGACTGCTCTCCTAATTCAGTTGGAGACCACGTTAGCCGTAAACTCTTACGGTAAAGTCGGAACGCGCCTGTCTCGGCGATGCTTCATCTGGGTTACAGTGGCCGGGAGCCAAGAGCTGTCTTTCATCGGCGTGATGATGAGCAGCGCTACCGTTTCCTCAAGTTTGTGGAGAACCCCGAGGCATGATTTACGGCCAAGACGGATCCCTGTGACGGGAAGAGGCGCTCTGCATGTTTCCCCCTGGAGTCTGTGCGACCAGACAGAAGTCATCCTAGGAGTGCTGCAGACGGTAAACGTGTGTGGAAACGTACACCATATGCATTTGTTGCGTCTTGCCAGGTGATGCCAGAGTGAATAAGGCAGATTGTCCCCCCCGTGACTCTGCCGGGACCACCTCACTTGCGCTGCTAGTAGTCATCGCTCACACAGGTCATGCAAGTGTAAGTTGGGCAACCTGACTTTGTGGACCTTCTGAGTAATGTTGACCAATCACATTATTTTGAGTGTACAGTCATGCCTCGCTATATCACTGTTGACCTTCAAAGCCTCAGCACATCGCAGCTATTTAGAAATGTTCAATGTAAATCAGTATCGAAGTTTCCTCGGTACATCAAGGGTTTCTGCAGAAAATTGAGGTTTAGAATTTCGAAGAAGTGTATGGTTTGTGTTGGGAAAAAAAGTATTTTCTAGCCAAAAGAGTAGTACATTAATGATTGAAAATAAAAATTCAATACAGTCGTGTACTTTGACATTAAACCAATACTGTTTCTACTCTGTGGACTTAAACATTGGAGGTGGTTCTGGAAAATAATAACCACAAAAATTAAGGGATTACTAAATGTCAATTTGGTCTTCCAGAGGCAGAATCCATTTTCAATTGACAAGCACATTTTGACACATTTCAGGTTGTTGTTGAGGTAGTTTCTAAAACAATTGAATAAAGTTGTGTGCACATATAAGTAATACAACTCTAGTCAACTTTTTCTGTACAGCCCAGGATTACAAAGGGCTTCAACAGAAAAAGCAAAGAGTTCCCGAGTAAGACCCGAGTTAGCTATGAGGACAAACACCCCCAGAACGCTTTCTAAAGAAAATAGGACAGAACATTGGAAAAGGCCATTCAAAGTGAGATTCGCACTCGAATATGACAATGGAAATACTCCAACAAAATAGACTTCACAAAATGTGAAATATATACTAAAATCAGCTGAGAGCTTTCCAGCAGTAGCTGTGTTTCCGTCGTCAGTTCTCCACAATTAGGGAGCTACTCACTATGAGAGTAAGTAATGTTATTTTAGCCTACTTAACCTGAATGGAAAAACATAGATATGCAAAAAACGAAACTAATCGCAACATCAGTCCACAGAACGATTTCTGTTGCATCTCAGGCATATATGAAAATATGAAAATACCCCTCAACTCTCCTTCCAGTCTTCTGTAAATGGACAAAATATGTTCCCTGCTGATTTTGGAGCGTTCTCTTCCGAATGAATTGGCTGCCAAACATGGACGAGGTCGGTGTGATTGAGGACAGTCGTGCAAGCTCTGGGTGTGAGGAGCAAGTCGGCCGAGGTTTGACTTTTCAAATGCCCCGCAGAGGATTTGCAAAGCACGTTGGGACAACTGTACTCACCAGGGTCAAGTCCCATTGTGGCCCGGGGGTGAGGAAGGCAAAGGAGCTTCCTCTTCGCAGTGACCTGAATTGGATAACACAGAGAGGACACTTACTGTACTGTAGGAAAAAAACAACTGCCACGGCCGTCAGATTTATTGTGAAACATTTTGATCGATTACGGAAGGTTTCCCCACAAAAAACGCCCCATCCAGCTACGAGCACACGTGACTCAACGGCGGCCGAAGAGTAACAGCCTCAATCTCACCCCAAAGTGGCGCTAGTCGAGACAGAAAACGTGAGTAAGCCGCGATCGGAGGGTGAGATTGGAAGAGTGTGACTAAGGAGCTGTGTGGAGTTCTGAGAAGAGAGGTGTCCTACCACAGTCTCAGCATGGTGCGGACTCAGCGCTGTCCTCGGAGTCCTGAGTGGGACTGACAGAGGGGGAGACTGGCGGTCAGAGAACTTACCGCAACAGGACACCCCACCCAAAGCCTCTGAGACAATGAACTCAGGGGACCCTCATCATACAAGAAGGTCTTTGACCTGCACTATCCTTACTCTGGACACCGCCCCCGTGACATCTGAGGGTGGAGCCTGTTGTTTTGCACCTCACACTTTGTCTCTTCTTGGGGTCTTTCACCTCTTAAAAGGAATTCTGATGGACATTTAATGGGGATGCTCCTCACACCCACTAACCTGTCTGTAACACACATATACATAATCTTGTCTTAGAATCAGGGCAGCCAGGTTCTGGGTGCGCAGAGGACAATTACACAACCCCTCGGTCTGAAACACATCAAAGTAAAGTTTAAGGTCAGCCATCTTCCTGCGAATGATTTGGAATTTTTATCTGAGCTTTATTTTATGGCGGTAAATTGTCTTTCGTGTCAACGTGCCATATATTCCCCCATGCGAGGCTTAGGAATTGTGCAGCATATGTTTAAAGGGAGAATTATCGCCACAGTGTTCTTATTAGAGGAGAGGTGTAGATATATCACACAGATCTGGGAGCCTTTTTCAAGGTCTTTTTTTTTTTCCCAGCCCGTACACATGAAAAGCAGACTCGCTGCTGTTTGTCTTTGTAAGGTATCGCAGGCCGGTGCAGGAATTCATCCCAAAAAACAGAACACACCCAAAAGGATAAGCCTGATGGGAAACATAAATGAAAAACTCAAGCGAAAAGCCGCCACGTTGACCGTGCACAGGTTCAAATGCGGAAACGAGGTCCTGGTATTTTTGGGCGACAGTAATCAAATAAGTCTTTCATTTGTAGTTGCATAATCCATGTCCTCGCCGCCGGGGATGATTTGTGACCTCGACTTGAGAGGGGCACAATATTAAACATTCTTGTGTCTGCAATGTAATTATTACGACTATCCACGTAATGGGTCTCCTCTTCAATTGACAAATACGGTGTCCAAACAATTTAAACAATGCGACAAGCTGGGGACTTAAATCAACGCAGCCTAAAAAGGCGTCGGACAGAATGCAGACCTGCTCTGAGAACACTCGCCGTGTGTTTGTGTGTTCGGCAAGTGCTGCTCGTAATGCAGAGTCATTCCAGTCATTCTGCCGCTGCTGCTGCCTGCATTTGTCCCGCTGACGTGGCAACTGTCCCTCGGCCAGAACCGCCAGCAGCTGCGACCGCGTCCGAAGCGGTCGCAAGTGAGCAACCTAAACGTCACTCGGTGTGTGTGTGAGTGTATATAATACTAACACATTACGAAGCAGTCGGCATCGCGTATGATGCGTCACTTTGGCATTGCTTTGGGTTACCTCTTTGAAAAAGAGTCGTCCATCTTGAATGGACCCGTGTCCACTCAGGCATTAGCTGTGGATTAAACCGTACACATCGTCTGTGTGTGAGTGTGACGATATCATGCATCAACTAACGATGAGTAACACAAGTATGATTACAAACAATATGAAGCAATCAAATGAGCCCGGCTAGACAAATTCATGTGTGCATCTTTGGTATAAATGTAAATACGAGGTACTGACAACTGTGTTGCACTGACGGCAAAAGTACAGTAAATCTGAGAAAATACAAGTGAGTTGTTCTCTCTACATATTGTAAAATTCTCCCAGCTCTCAGTTTTGCTCTTTGCCCCTCTGGTGTTCTCATGCCTCAGAAAAATGGCTGTTATGTAAGCTAGGTGTGTTCACCAGGGGGGTTGATATGTAGGCTTTTCCTCAAGATTATGATGTTTGGTTAGGTATTTTTCAAACGTTATGTAAGTTGACAAACGACAGCATGTATAGAAACATACGGAACAAGAGTTATGACGCTAGAAATCTTGTAAAGATAGTCTACTGCCTTATTCAGCTACTGCTACTATCCCTACGTGAAAAAAGACGTCTAATCTCAAATTTTGGCGGTAGTAGGTTGACCTATAGTGTGTTTTCCTAGGAATAATTTATGGTTGTCCTGGATTTTGGAATTTCTTAACACAGCAGAAGTTGATTAGGTCCCATGAACAGCAAATAATGTGGCTTCGAGGGAGGATAACGGAAATACCAGATGCGCTGTGCGGCTAATGAGGACGTGCTGGGAAAACAAATGCAGATGTACAGAATATGGGTTCATAAAACGCTCCCAACTAACAGCTATTAAGGCTACTGCTGTCTAGCGGGCGCGTGAAGCCGACAGCGCCATTCAGGGGCGACAATTACAGAGTTCGGCAGGCTGAGCTGGATGCCGGCACACCCGGCAGGACCACCCATGAGCTGGTGATGCCGTGAAGTGATCTGGGTAAACAGGCAGTGAATGCACCACGTGTGTGGGGAATGACAGCAGCAGCTATGGAGGAGAGAGAGAGAGAGAGAGAGAGAGAGAGCGAGAGAGAAAGCCTTCCTGGGTGTCCTGCTGGCAAATTAGCGCTGAATGGTCGCTACAGGTGTAGGTCTCAGAATAGCTGCCAGCGGCTTGAGATTACCAAAAAGATTCTGTATTGTGAGGAATACACATTTCTGGCTCCACCACCACACACCTGCTGTGTGTGTGTATACACCTGAACGTTGCCAATAACTTCCCAACTGATGACTCCAGATACCACCAAGGAGCGGGAACAAAGGGGGTTGATGTCACCTGAAAGCGACCAGTTTGAAATGAGATTCTAATGGAGTAACGTGATACCGTGACACGTCGGAGACTTTCCGCCACAACAGTACGTGCTGTACACACACAGACACGGTTACTTCAAAGTAGTTTCCGTGAGTAAGGGAATGGGTGTCTTGGGAGGTCTGTCGAATGTGTGCGGGTATTCCTACACTTTCTTCTGCTGCACCAGTTAAATCAACTGGCAAAGAAAAAGGTGTTGGGAATTGTGATTAAGTCATCTTCCTTCAGTCCCTTGTGATGGGTGTCTGCGTCTGTCTATGTGTGTGTGAGTTTTCCTTATCATCCTAGGGAAGAACTGTCTTACCGTCATTGTATTTTTTCTGCGCACAACACCAAACCTGGACCAAAGAGTCTGAAGGAAGACGATAACAACGCTATGAGAACATCACTGCGTGACATGGTTGTTAATGTCATCAAGCAGCCCAACGATTGAACGATTATGTGGGATTGTAACCAAGCTTCCTGAACGTGGCCGCAAGAGGGAAATCGATGCCAGATTCAACACGGGGCGTCGGATGGCCGACGAAGGAGAGGGACCGAGAGGAAATGGCGAAACGGATGCGGAGCCGACCTCCGAAGCCGGTCACTCACTTTGGCGGTTTCTGAATGAATGTGGGCTCCACGGAAGCAGACGCAGGAAGAGGGAGAAATACTCGAGGGCTAGTCTGAGTTTGATGGAAATGGACGTTGACACCTACCAGACAGAAGAGGCAAAATTAAACGTTCTTTGGCGGGCTGCGTGGCCTACATGCTCACTAACCGACAACAGGAATCTGGAGGAGGATCAGTTGGGTGGAGGGGGTTGCTTAAGCACACCTACGCATGTCGCAGTGACACGGGTAAATTTACACACTCATTATGGAGGCAATCATAATGCCACACTCTAAACAGGTCACTTGATTGGAAAACGCAACTGACTACAAGCTGGGACGTTTCCAGTATATGGAACAAGCACAGGCACAGTCCACATCTCGAAGAATGTTGCGAAAATCAATCAGAGAGGCGAAAGCAACGACATCCATTTAGACATTTCCACACGCTGTTACCATAACTAAAAAAGAGGTTCGGGTAGCTAGCAGGGTAAGTCAGGTGAGGCGCGCCATCGTCTCGACACACAGCCATTGGTTATACAATATGTCCTTGAGCCGTCGTTCTCCAGAAGTCCACTCGAGCAGAGACGAATTACAGCAGAATGCCTGTTGCTGGATTCCGGAAAGCTTGTGTAGTAACTGCGCGGCGGGAGCCTCTTGGGAACTGCTGTGGTGCTTGGACCTGACTTCTGTCATGACATGTCACGAAAACATTAGAAAAATGAAGTCAAGGCCACAACCTGAGTCCATCCCAATATTGCCCCTTGGGAGACGAATTTCTGGCTGACGTGCAAACTCACATTCTCAATCCGACGATAATGACCAGAACCACAAAATCGATTTGCTAGTGTTTCGTTTCATCAAATGTCCCAATGGTCTCGTCATTTGGAGATTTTCACGCACTCTCTGCATTCTAGTATAAATTGCCTCGTTGCATTTGAGCCCAGCTCATATTGTTGAGGAGCAGCTGGCAGCTCAGGCTGTCCCACATTGCTCCACTGGGAACTTGGAATCCAACCGGCAACCTCCCATTCAAATAGGCGCATTAAATCTGCCATTCACACACTGACTGCACCGGGACGATTTCATTCATCACTTACCCAATACCTCTATTTTACTCGGTCCTTAAATTTTAGGGTCAAATGGGATGTTGGGTCACCAGGGGAAGTAAAACAGTCGTACTGCAGAAACAAGTGCGGCCTTTGAGGTATGAAGAAAACATTTGTCTTCTGCCGTTTCCCCTGTGCCAGAAATGCACACATGTCCTTTTAGTTGTTTCAAAGCTGTACCACATGAACCTGTCTGTATGAATCTTTATTGCCAGTAGATAGATGGGAAAGTTCCCTGCTTAAGAACACAGAACAATATGGTACGGACAAAGTCATGTGAGGGTAAAGCTACAAAAGGATTAGCATTGTTTCGATTAGAGATGTCCGATAATATCGGCCCACTGATATTATCGGCCCGATATTAGCATAAAAATGTAATATCGGTATTAGATTTTGTTTTGCTTCAAAACCGATAAAATAAAAACCGATAAAAATACAATAATGCTTGTGTTACACTGAAATAGTGCCTATGCGCTCCTGAAGCATTTACCGGCGCATGTATCGGTATTGGCTGTTATCGGTATCGGTAAATTGAGAGTTGGACAACATCGGCATATCGGATATCGGCAAAAAAGCCAATATCAGACATCCCTAGTTTCGATTGTTGGTTTGAAATCAAACTCAGTGTGATGTACGTTGCAACTCGGAAAGGACTCTGTGCAAAGCGTAAAAAATAACCGAAATGAGTAGTTTATGTAGAGAATTCCGCGAAAACATATTCGCGCTAACAATCGACCTCCACTTGACTGCACACAAAACAAGCTGGACGGAGTTCATCAGGAAACCTGCCATTGCCCTCGGCATTCTGTTTGTTTTTGTTGAATAAGTGACATCATGCAGGGATTGTTGTAGTGACAATAAATCACCGCGCAAGGAGGTTGCTAAACCAATAAAACGGCACGTGACACCTCAGGAGTCCAAATGTAGCCAACGGATGTCTGTCGGTGACTCAAACTCAAACAAACACGAGCTCACCCAGAGAGATTTGCCATTCAAACACAAGCACAAATCCTCTGTAGGAGAAATCTATAGGTTGACGGTAAAGCTATCCGAAATTCTCATTTCAAATTCAGACCACTTCGCAAATACGAAGTCTCTTGCGAGTCGGCGCCACAGGTGACCGAATGTTTTGGCGCATTTGTCACTGTCGCCCGCCCAAAGAACAAAGGTCCTTTTTCACCTCGGCATGCTGTTGTTTGTCGAGAGCCACGATAGTGAGTCAGTGGATTGACATGGCGCGAGGCCCTGCCCTTGTTTGTTGAGGCTGACTTCTAAAAAAAGGAACGTCGCCGGTGACAATACGGCACCGCTTCTGAAGAGCTCGCACCATACCACGGCAGGAGAACATCTCGAATCGGGTTACAATCTGTCAATCACCGCCAACCAATGACTGAAATACACAAACTGTACGCTGACAGACGGGGCCGTAGAGATAATTACTGGTACGCAGTACACGTTTCTGTGCACGCATCTGACCTTAACACGTGAGTGGAGCAATAAATCAGGCTGATCGAATGTCAGGGGTATAAAGTGATGCTTTTGATAAACACGATTAACCTAGATTCTTTTTTTTCTTTCTTTTCTTTTTTTCAATATGGTCTTCAAGCTAGTAAACAAGTCCTGAAGTCTACAGCCAACATTGAGTGAGCGGTGCTTAAACTTGGGAGGGTGAACAAAGCTGAAATCCTTTTTTTTTTTTTTTTTTTTTTTGCAAAGATAGGGAGTTAGATCAGAGTGGGGTTACGTTGCCAGAGACTTAAACTGTACGGCTGTATTTCTGAAAAACATGTCAAAGAGACCAATCAAATCCATAATTGTGTGTGTGTAAATGCATGTAAATTACCATTTTTGGAAGGCTGCTGAAAAGCGTTCATGATCCAGTGGTTTAACCTCGTCCCCCAACACACCCCGCCCCCTGCTCAACCTCATCAACATCACCTCCAAGCGCTCTTACTGCATGGACAGTGAACTTATCGTGCCGGGGTTCATTGTCCACGAGTAAACCTTGTTTATTTCCTTTGATTGAAGTCCCACTTGAGCCCGTCGGCCACATTGCTCAGAAAAGGATTCCGGTGGAGGTTTGGTCCGTAATGCCAACGCTCACAAGGGAAATCAAGTCGTATTTTGTCTGTCCGAACGATCTCCTTTGATTCCACAAACCTTAGTTTATGGAGGTCAAATATTGGGCGATGTTTTTCCATGTTTGTCCGTGGAGCCAGTGGGCACCGGGTGAGGCCGGGGTAGCTTGGCACACAACGTGGAAAGCCTTTCAAGGGAGTCCAATATAAACGTTCCCATGGGTTTATTATTCAAAAACACACTGATTATTATTGCTCTGGCCTGTACATCGAGGCCTTAGCAGATAAATCTCATTGTATTGACACAAATGTCTCCAAACACTCAAAAACACTATGTAGGTACAAGACATATTTATTGCTAATAAATTAAATCCATTATCCTAAGGGACTATTCAAAGTGCCAGCGTTGCCAGGATTTCAAATGCTTGTATATGTAAAGCATTCCATTTTAGGCTCATTCCTCATCCAACACAGGGCTGGAGTAGGAAAAACAGTCTAAATTTAGACGATAGGCTGGCTACTGTGTTTATGATAACAGATCCTCTCTTAGGAAGTTTACAGATTACATTGTAAAATGAAATGCTCGACCACATCGGCGCTACATAAACTTCACCATGGCAGGCAAACGTTCTTGTCTGATGCACTAACGATATTTCCTTGCGGAAGAATCTCAATCAGTGGGAATTTACTCAAGCACCTGTGGGATGGACGAGTTACTCACCGAGCACTATGGTTGTACGTTCGTATTCCCCCCACCGCGTTTAACACACACTAAATGCATTTGACACTGACATTAAAACAAACCTCACTGTATGTTTACATACCGTTGCAGTCTGTGTTCTGTTTTCAAGTTGTCACGTCTCCCCCCATGTGGTTACAAAATTAAATACATCTGTATTTATCTATATCTGTATCTGTACACACTGTATCCGCCCACAAGTAGAACTTGCAGCTCTTTGTTATCATAAACACTGGTCGCGGTTAGATCAGTGCAAGAAGATATATACAGTATGTATGTTTGTACATATTTATAGGTATGTGAGTACGGTATATATGCACAGTATGTAGGTGTGTGTGTGTGTGTGTGTGTGAGTATGTGTGTATGTATGTACTGTATGTATGTATGTTAACTGTTTGGGTTTTGGTGATCATCCCGTTATTACGTTACCGTATTCAACTTCTCAAAGTAGGAATTTGCCAATACTGTTATTTGCGTGTCGTGGCGGCTTGGAGGTCGACTCTCATAACTGTCCGTTTGCTGCCATCTTGTGGTCATTTGACGTAGCCGACAATGGCATACGTCAAAAAACAAAGCACGCTCCTGGTTTGTAAATGTTTAAAATGAATGAGAACCACCATTCATGCCTCACTGTTTTGGAATTCTTATGTAGCAAATGTTTATAGTTGCTAGGTAACCAATGTAGCCGGTCGTGGTTGGCGTATAGCCCCACTACACAAATGCTAGCAACTATTAGCCGCCACATTTAAATGGCTGAGAAAGTCAGGAAAATTCAAGATTAAGTGGCGTCGGAGCCATACAGTTTAAGTTCGTGAACCTTTGAGCTTATTTAAGAGTCCGGGAACTGTTGAATATATCCTACCGTCTCAAAGTATTGCTGTTTTCAATCCCTGGGGGGTTGCTGACGCTGTAACTTTGTGTGTGCGGGTGGTCCGACGTCGAAACGGCAGCTTGGACATCGTCGTGCTCGTCCATTTGAATCTTAAATTATGTTACCCGGGTTCTTATTCGACTATGTTTGACGATACCACAACAACAAATCTATATGATCTTTATCAGAGGTGCTAGGCTGTTTTTGAACATGCCGCACAAAGAGATACTAGCCAATGACGTGAGAGAAGATGCGTTCATGGCCAATGATATCGACGCAAACATGGGCACGTTTGTGGGAGGGCCTCTGTGTGATGCGTTCAAGGGATTTGTTAGTTTATTGTCATAGCATGAGTGACGTGGTCCTTTATATTCATAATTTTCACCTTCATATGTGCCCAGAAACACTTCATATCTTGCATTCTGCTGTCTGCTCACTTTTCAAGCAATAAACTGAAACTGAAAACGGCAACTCAATATATTCTTGCTTTCATTGAGAGATTTCAGATCTCATCTTTAGTCCTGGTTTGTCAGAACAGCTGTCTTGGAAAGTAAGTGAAGGACAACAGCCAAACATACTGCCACCATCTTTATTGATTTAGTTGGCATGATCCTCAAACATCAGGCAGGTGTGGGGGAGCAAATCTTGTAATTCATGGCAAGAACATAAATTTCTGATGCCGCCATTAAAGACAATTGCTGGTCCTTTCTGCCTACTGTACCAAGGCCACAATCACACATTTGACACATACATTTGAATTATTGTATGGCATGCCCATATAGATGCATCCAAATAAAACTAACTACAGATGAAACACATGTAAAGTCCCAGAGTCATCCATTTTTATTACTTCGGTGGGAATAAATCAACATGGAATTGACAGTCAACACAATGTAGCATGTGAATGTTTGTCACAAAGCCAATAATGGAGCACAGATGCCTGCTGGTGCTGTTGATCAATCTGAAGTGCTTTGTTGTCTTCAGTCTGGGAAATTGGTCTATTGATTGTGAATGGATTGTTTCACACACAGAGCACAGACAAAAATCTTGAAGCTATAGGATACATTGTATGTGTCATTTGAATCCAAATCCATATATTCTGGTAAAATGGCTTCACACTGTTAATGACGCCTTTTAAGATGTCTTCAATGCAAAGCAATGGGATAGTAAACATGCAAGACTGCACTCAAGACTGATGATTGATCGTTGGGAATCCTCCGGATATCCCGCAGCTGTCCCTGCATAACAATTGGCACCGCAAGTGGAAAAACCATTTGTTTTGTGTTTTGTGTTTTGTTTTTTTCCCATTTGCAATTAAATTAGAACCTGTCATCTATTGTTCCATCACTGGTCCCTGGGCAGAAATGATCAGACTGACAGGAGGAGTCCCATAAATCCCCGCAGCCTCAGGCGCATCGTCTCTCCCACGCTGCACATATTCCCTGAGCCCAGCAATGTCAAATGTGTTGA
>OMPJ01011045.1:0-12211 GCA_900312935.1 Carapus acus
CTGGTTGTGGGATTTGTTTGTCACTTTGTCCTTAAAATATATCACTATCGTAAGCAAAATCTCAGCCTCCTATCTACTCCCTCCCGTAGCTCTTCCTAGAACTTCTGACCATCTGGCCATTTGAACCACTTAAAGTAGTTGTTCCCTATAACCTGGGCGCTACACGTGCGTGTGCTGTCAGAGCCCCAGCAAAGCCCAGAGGATGTTTTGATCTGCAGAGAACACAGAGACTTACAGAAGAGGCGCACCCTTTCCCATAGCAGGACACATTATTATCACTTTAATACCTGTTTGCATGCAGTTTTAACCAGTAACAAGATCGTAATGTGCCGCTCGGTAAATTGTCCAGCACATAATCAAGGTTGAAGAACGTAAAATCAAGAAAACATTACATAAATTACAGAAAACGTTACGTTGTTTACAGTGGTCCTGTACCCTGACTCGTCCCTGTCCTGGATGAGCCCCAGGATGGTGGGGTCATCAGCGTATTTGATGGTGAGGGTGTCGTCAATAATACACCGATAATTGGTGTTTGTACACATTTGAAGGAACGATTTTTCTCTTTCTGTTAATCTCTTTGTGGACTTTGGTTGTGACTCAGAGGGGCTTCTCATGTACTGAGCGTTCGTGGAGGTGAACTGACCTGAGTGTATTCAAAGTTATCTGAGGCCGTCAGAGTGCCGTCTGGTTATTCAGAGGCTCAGAGAGGTGATGTGAAGAGCATAAAGGGCCTCAGGGGGGCGCTACTGTGCATCTTACAGGTTAAAGTGGGAAAACTGACCCTCATAGTCCAACCAGTTCCAAATCAGTTTCAGCCTCAGGGGGCGCTACTGTGCATCTTACAGGTTAAAGTGGGAAAACTGACCCTCATAGTCCAACCAGTTCCAAATCAGTTTCAAACAGCATTAAAAAGCACTAAAAAGACATAAGTGCTTATCTAAGTGTTTGATAATATGACGCATGTACCTGACAAACTGGATACTGACATATTCAGGTGTATATGTGAGCTGTCAGACCTCCAGCAAAGCCCTTAAGATGTGAGGATCTGCAGAGGAGACACAGATTGTTCACAGATTGTTCAGAAAAATCTTCATCATCGCCACCTCAGCATCTTATCTATTCATAGTACATAATTTTTTTGACTTAATATTTATTCAACATATTCAAAATACATGAGACGTACATAAAATAAGATAAATCATATCAACCTCAGTTACAGCGCCTTCAAAAAAGTAAGTGAATATACTCACAATAACACATGCACAAGTCTTGACATTTTACGTACATAGAAGCATTTCTTGTTCAGTGCTAAAACTTCCTCCTGTGTAACACATATAAGTGCACTCAGCAGTTAAGATACATTGTTTGCTGCTGAGAATAAATATGCATACATGCAAAGAAAAATAATAAAAGCAAACTGATAAATGAACAAAGCTAGTCTTAAAAGAGCGAAAGGATAAGATAGAAAGGAAGGAGGAAAGGAAGAGATGAAGAAGAAAAATCAGCAGTGGGTCAGATTGGCACAATCATTTCGGACTCCTCTTCTTTTGACAGTGTTGGCATGTTAATGTTTCTAAAGAAAGCTTGTGTTTCACCATCACCAATATCAGCTTCAGGGTCGTCACATACATTTTTTATAGTAATCTGCAAAGGCTTCAGCGATTTCCTTTGGTTTCATCGGGACTTGTTTAGATGTGGGATGTTTTATTTTTGGGATGATTCTGTTTATTTGGGCCTTTTTAAGTTGGAACGCTGATAGCCAACTGGCTTTGTCGCCTACTTCATAATATCTGCGAGTTACGAAGTGTCTATTTTTCTAATGTCTCTAAAATTGTAATCAAAGAAATTTCCAAAAGCAACTGTAATTTAATTACATGTTTTCTCCCTGTAATATAACGGATTACAATTGTGTAAATTTTGTAATTTAATTACGTAACGTCGTTGCATGTAATTCGTTACTCCCCAACACTGACGATACAACATGAGCACGTGACAGGAACAATCCTCCGACCAAAATACCCGGAACACTAATCCTTGACTGCCACATTCGCGTCATTTTGTAGTGAAGCAGTAGTTCTGTCATCGCAGTACCGCAATATAACCGGCGGAACCTCAAGTTGTTAATGGACGAACCGGAACCTCAGCAAGGAACAGACGCTTAAAAGACACTGCTCTCAGATGAGGTGAACCATCATCTATCCATTTTGAGTTGGTAGATGACACTTAACGTCTCTGTGAATTGCACTCGTCCAACTATTTTTTCCAGTCGCTAAAAAAATACCTACAGATTCTCACCTGAGAGGCAAGCCAAACCGCTCTTATTTGTTCCTGATTGGCTAATACTACAGATCTAGCTAGTTTGATTGGTTTACATCAGCGTCAGTTTAACAACTAACAGGCTTTCATTGGATTGTCAAAATCACAACAAAATCTGTGTCAACTTTTTTTGGTCTCTCTTTTTTCCTCTCCTTTTTCCAAATGATGGAAATCCTTCTACAGCTGGAGACACTTTAATTCCCGTGAACAGGACATGAGCAGTGAAAAATCAACGGACAGATTAAAACAATGAGAAAATTATCTGTTTTATCTGCAAGCCCAATGCAATCATCAAAAGCGCCACATATGGCTCGCGAGCCATAAGTTCCCGACCCCTGCTATAGAGGGACATTTGCCTTACAGTCTGTAGAGTTAGGACCTCTCAACTCGAAGATGATTTCCTTAAAAGATATTTTTTTATGTAACAAATGTAGTTTATTTGTAGTGTTAGAGATGAGGCTAAGTGAGTTAGAGACGAGGCTCGTCCCAGCCAGTAGTCAATTGTCAGATAGTCAAAGGAACCAACCTGCTCCCGTAGTAGCATTCTGTTTTGATTTCGCTTCTGTTAAACCCCCTGTTGCTCCGGCAGCCCCCGAGCAGTAAGTAAGACAAGCTGGCTGGGTGACTGTCCGAAATAAGCGTAGTTCTAAACCGGAGCCCACTGCTCACCAACCAATTCATGTTCCCTGTAGATTTTCGTCACTCAGCGACGCGTCCACTGATAAACCAACTCCGTTGACCAACCAACCTTTATTATCAGCAGCTCCGCACTGAGAAACATGAAGCTAGCGACACCAGGGACCACAGTCAAATGTATTCTCGGGGCCAAAGCGAGTGACATTGAATCGTGTTTATAACCACTAGCGAAGGACAAGTGTGAATTTGATCAAATTATTATCCACGTCGGCGATAATGACACCTGACTGCAACAGTCGGAGGTCATAAAAATTTTAATTGAGCCGGTATGTAAATATGCAAAACAATATCGGAAAGAGTCTTTTTTTTTTATTCATGTGGATGTTGAGACCGATAGTCTTAGCAATGCCTTTGTCTTATTGTTGGACACTTCCGGCTTCTCTCAAATGATCAGTGAACCCATTCATCACCTCAATCACACTCTGGACCTTGTTTTAACTCACTGAATTGACATTGAGAACCTTGTGGTCTTCCCTCATAATCCTGTTCTTTCAGACCACTTCTTAGTAACCTTCGAATTCCGTCTGCATGATTACACACCTGCTGTAGCTAGATATAAGGAAGCAATTCCATATGCGCTTCGTTTCGCTCCAACAACGGAGTTATTTGATAGTCTTACTCCATCCATTATAGACCAGTCAGTTGATAATTTTGTTGTGCCATGATTCTCTTGTTGTGCTGCACAATGGCAGTAAAAGCATTCTATTCTATTCTATAATGGCACCAGCTCATTACGCACATCTCTCGACGCTGCTGCACCCCAAAGAAAGAAAGCGATAAAACAGAATAGATGGGCTCGACGGTACAATACCCAGATCCATGAGCTAAAGAAAACCCCACATTAACATTAAAAGGATCTGGCGCACTTAACTGGATGACTCTCGCTTAGTCTGGCAGGACAGCATGAGAACTTATAGAAAGGCCCTGTCAGGATCTCCCCAGAAAGGAGCGTTTTGTCGACCCGTGCTGGCCCAGGACGCACTGCTACCGAGGTGCAGGTGCCTTGGGCTACGCCCATGCCCTGTTTTGGACTTCCTTTCCTTGTTGTCTTCAACGCGTAATCTGCACCCACACCTGTGGCCTCTTAGAGATCACTGGATCTTGTATTTAAGGATGCCTACGGCTTTAGTGTGTGTGATTAATTAATAAATTAACAAATTAACAAAACCCACAACTGTATCGATACATTTCCTGCTTCATAACACAATTTGACACGTTCGACACCAAACGACACCTGCGCTGTATCGGTCACGTGGTTTGTTGCGAGTTGATACGCGCACCGACACGGGGCTTTGCCTTGTTTGCTCGACGCATGCGTCAAGGCTTCAGTGTCGTCAGACCCATCACTAGTGTCTTGACCCTGCCTGTTTACCTGCCTTTTGGATTACCGGAATTAAGGATTCGTCTGTGCTTGTTCTTCTAGATCTCAGTACCTTTCGACACCATCGACCATCAGATCCCTCTACCGCGGCTACAAGATCTGATTGGCATCAAAGGACCTGTCTTAAGCTGGTTCAAGTCATATTTATCAGATAGACTTCCGTTTGCCCTCTGGGTGGCATCATAACAAAACACTCTATCAACGTACTCGTCAGCTTAAATGAGTACATCAATCACGGCTTCAAAGTCACAAGTCTCGACTTCAAACCCTTCAAGGCTCCACCGTCTGCTATTGGGCCGTCATTTTTACGTACAAAACATACACTGCGTGACGTGGAGCAAGGAAAGTGGAGTACATTGAGTACAACGAGTTCACAGGCGTGAATTCACAGGTTTGGCTGGAGCTCCTTCCACTTTCAACTGGTAAATCACCAGTTACGGGTAGGCTGGAACGCAGCATTACACACACAGCCTAACGGGTCACAAACGGTAGACTGGTGCTCACAGAGAGTGACGCAATCACAAACCAGGACAGGAAGCTCCTCAAAAGGTCGTGGGTGTGGCCTGAGCCCATGCACGCTAACCTGCTGAAAAACCCTCAGCAGGAGGAGACAGAAACACTCCCTCCCGACAGGGATCACACAGATTAAATGTTTTACAGAAAAACTGAGGAAGTCATTGAAAATCTGGATGCAAGGGTTTTATTTCATGTTGATTTTCAGTCCAGAGCCAAAACTAAACAGCTTCGCCAGTCTGGGTCTGAGACAGGAAGTGAAGTCAAACAGCCCATCAGACGTCCAGGTCATAATCACTGTTGATTAGCTCCTCTGGTCTGATGGTAGCAACCCTAATGAAGTTCATCACTGTGCGTCTCTGGCACAGACGTAGGCAAGTTTCCTTCCACAATTAAGGTCGTTCCATTTCCCTGTTGAAGGAGGACAGACGTTAGAGCACAAAGCAGCACGTCGGACTCCATGAGGTCTAAGTGATGGATGTTGGACTCTTTGTCGTCTGTGGCATCTCTAAATCAAACTGCAAACATTTCATACCAGTTGCAAGCATTTCCACACAGTTCTCCCCTTCTTCACCATTAGGTTCAGACAGTACGACGTTGTACCCTTCTATTCGGCGTACATTCCAGTTGGTGTAGTCAAAGTTTGAGCCGTCAGTGTACCAAAACGAATTTTCCTGGAGGAGGAAGAATGCGGAAATTGAATGAGATTGTCACAGTTGTTTGGGAAATGACTTTTGGAATGTTTATCCTTTGGCTCACCTCAGTCATGTGATCAGACACACGGTGGCGCTCTACTAAGATACACATGCCGAAGAATGACAACTTTGACGACTTTTTATGAAACTGACCTTTGCATTGTCATAGGCTCCAGTCCAGGTAGGGACATTCTTCACGTCTCCCAGCACATAGACGATATCCTGTGCGCTGTGGTAGGAGGCCAAATGTCCTCCCTTTTTCAGGCAGTCAACCTAAATATGGAACAACGCAAGTATGGAAAAAATGAATGAATCCACAAAAATCAGGAGGGATCTCCAGTGTGATGCAGAGAGAAGCTGGAAGCCGGTTACTTACTTCAGCATCTCCAAAGCTCCTCGGAGCTCTTACAATAAGGAAGCAACGTTTTCCACCACTCTTCCAGCCATGAGGACACTTGGCAGCTACAACACAACATCGGTCATCAGTAAGAATGTATTGATGAAGCTGTCATGAAATAAATGAAGCAGACTGACCGTTGGTAAGGGTCACCTGTGAGCAGAGAGCAGAGACAACATCAGAGGGAATCAGAGGGACACTAAATTATGAAGGAGATTGTATGCAAATGCAAAGAGGACTGAGAAAGAGCTCTACAAATCTTAACCAAGAATCAAAAATTACAACATCCACTAGCTGAAAAAGCGGAGGACTTGGAGTGTGTTTGACTCACCGCAGTCACACTGAGCAGTGTGATGAGATGAAGAAGGGACGCCATCTATGTGTGAGACGAGAGGAGCTCAGGTAAAAGAGTTCAGACAGTAAAGGCATCACGCAGTCTGCAGAGTCTAAGTCAGGGGTCACCAAAGTTTTTGAAGCCAAGGGCTACTTCATGGGTGCTGAGTCATACAAAGGGCTACTAGTTTGATCGCCGTTCTAAAATGATAAAGTTGCTCAGTTTGCCTTAAGTTATACATTATATCAATATTGATAAATGATACTCATCTATGTGGAGACTCTGATCGCATTTATGATTTCTCACTACAATTTTCAACAAGGTGGGAAACATATATCAATATTCAAGGCTTTAGTTCTATTAATCTCAGTAACTGCTAAATTTTCAGATGATCACTTGCATACTCTATTTAATGGTAAAATTGTTCCATTTCCAATGGCCACTGACAAGCCTGTTCAACAAAAATGAACTACTTTGCACCAGGTTTCAGAAAGTTATCAATTATGTAGTGTTTCAGAAAATCAACTCACACAAATTTAAATGAATCTATTCATTTTTTGAACTAATGACCACATTTTCGGATAAAATCCGGGTAAAGACCAACAGCTGTGTTGTACTGCTGCTGTCCACTGACTCGTTGCACTGGACGCTAAACAACCCGCACCTCGCCCGGTCCAGGTGATCGGTCAAGTTATCGGTTCCATTTTTCTCATCTTGAAGTACAGTGTTACAGTGCACAGCAACTATAATGACTGCTTCCTTGACAACTTCTCTGTCTGAAAACACCCTCTTCCTCTTGATCACAAAATATCAAGTTCTAAACCAGGCTTCGGCTTCAGGCTTTTTGTGGCTTTTTCACCGGCCTCGTGAGAAAAGACTGTTGCTCACTGTTGCTCACAGGCTTTTTCTGCCTGTAGTGGCATCACTACAGTTGGGCCCGCCAATGAGACACACGCAGGTTTCTTTCACTGTAGTAAAGAATGTCTCCTCCTCCCATTCATTGTTAAAGTGACGAGTTTTCTTTCTTTTTTCTGCCATGTTTTTGGGGTAGTAAGCTACATTCAGCGCCCATCTTCACTGCTAGCCAGAAAGCTTACTCTCCCTTCGCACTGCACACAATACTCACCACTGAATTAAAGTAGGTCACACTTCACCCAATCTTATCTTAACTTCCTGAATGATGAACATATCTTATAGGATATTGTCATTCTAAAATCAATATAAATGCAAGTGTGACTGAGAAATGAATAGCAACAGAATAGCATTAAATTTTAGACGCAGCTCACTGATGCTATTTTTACAACATGCCTGCGGGCGCCCCATGTGGTCCTAGCGGGCAACCTGGCGCCCGCAGCCACCGTGTCGGTGACCCCTAGTCAAAGAAGCTTTGAGAGTCAAACACGAAGAAATAATTAAGTTTGAGAAGGAGGCTGATCTGACCTTTGTGGTGATGAAGAGGAGTTGATGTTGCTGCAGCGGGTTCCTGACTCAGGATACTGTTAGAGGAGGAATATTAGACTTTAATACAGTCCACTCTCTGAACCGCACACACCTCCTCATACACAAACAAATTACAAATTTGCATGTAAGAAGGAGGGATGTTACCTCAGTAAACATACAGCAGGTTTGTTTAAAATGCAAATGTTTCATGAGACGTGTAGACTGGAACGTTCAGTCTCATCTGAAGCCGTAAGAGTGCCCTCTGGTTATTCAGAGGCTCAGAGGGGTGACGTGCAGAGCATAAAGGCCTCAGGGGGGTGCTACTGTGCATGTCACAGGTCAAAGTGGGTGAACTGCCCCTTAAAGTCCAACCAGTTCAAAATCAGTTTCAAACAGCACTAAAAACCACAGAAAAGCACTTAAAAAATGATAGTCTTCGTCTGAGTGTTAGATTATGTGACCCATTTACCTGACAAACCTGACACATTCAGGTGTGTGTGTGTGTGTGTTGTCAGAGCTCCCGTAGCCCTGAGGATATGAGGATGTGCTGCTTTCCCACAGCAGCACATCCTGAGGCAACACACCATCATCACTTTAACTACCTGCGGTCACACCAGGTTCTGTACATATGACTAACACATCATATCTGACAGATTTGGTTCATGTTGTTCCACTAATTTGTGATATTTTCAACCGTCCCCGTGTCTTTGTGTGACGTGACTGCATCTTTCCTCTGCTCCCTCTAGGGGGCGACACAGTGGATCATCTGTCTGCAGCTCCTCCTTCCTCCATCTCATGAGTCTCTCATTATCGGATCGACCCAGATATACGACAGTTGTGGATATATGACGATTCTCTCTTCCCACGACAGATTTTTGGAAAAGTGACGTTTTGATGACAAAATCTTTATAGAAAACGCTCTGAACATCTTTACACTAACATCCAAATAAAACATTAGGCTGTTTCAAAAACCCTTTACCAGTGGCAAAGCAACCACAAGACAGTTGAATTTCAGTCAGATGATCACTGTTCCGCCCCCTAGAGGGAGTGGATGAAAGTCACATCACACAAAGGATGGGAGCGGTTCAGAACCAAAACAAACACTCCTTGAGGACGAGGGATGTGGACTTCGGATTAAACACATTTACGTGTGTGTGTGTGTGCTGTCACAGCTCCAGCATGTGATGTGAGGATCTGCAGAGGAGACACACACCCTCTCCCACAGCAGGACATCCTGAGGCAACACGCCATCGCCACTTGAATTACGTGAAGTCACATGAGACACTGTGAATATGCCTCACACATCATATTTGGCAGATTATGTTGATAATCTGAATTGGCGCTACGCATATAAAACTGACTTGACTTGACTCACACCAATTTTTGAGGAAAAACTATTGAGGTGAAGATAATCGCGTTTGACGATGCGGAGTAGATGGTCATTTCATGTGCGCAGAGAAGGAAAAGGAGGGAAAAAAAACGTATGAACATAAATGATATGTGGCCAAAAAGCCATACCCAGTACAAGTTGTAAACTTAACAAATCTAAGGTGTGCCAGGCAGCGACACAAACAAGTCTCTTCTCCGCGCTTCTTGAGTTTATTCAGTAGATTGCCAAAGGCGGACACATAAAATGACAGACGCAGACCGGACATCTTACGAAGACCGAGGTGATTACGGCCACACACCCCTTAGTTTTTTGTTAGCATTAGATGCTGGGAATAACTCCGAAAAATATTACATGGACCTGTTGTTCATTTATTTATCATTTATAAATTAATCATTTATTTATTACTTACTAAATTTGTTGTTTTGTTTACCAGGTCATTTTGCAGATTGTTACATAGTTAGGTTACATATGCACTTTATTTAAAGTAATGGCCTGGTAGCAGGCACCTTTAATACATTAGCATAAGTGTTGTTTTTGTTTGAGTTTATTAGTTAGACAGAGACATGTTGTGGCTCTGAAAATAAATGTTAATATGTGAAGCCAGATCTCTATTTTCTTGTCAGTTATGAATATTGTCTCTCCTAGTCAAAAAAGTGAACCTAGTGCTATGTCTATTTCCTGACAGTAGATGGCCTCCAGGCCTCATGATTTGGCTCATCATGTCCTCCTCTGTCCCCATGCTGGCCTTATCACGTATTCCCTCACCCTGTTGTCCAAGAAGCGAAGACCGTAATCAAGGCCCATGGAGGGGTTGCGCTCTCCTTAGGTTTAGCCATCAGAGGGCGGTGTGCTCTGTCGCTTCGAATCTCCATGTCGACTATGATTTGGATGTGTTCTTTCATGTTGTTTTCGAGCCTAGCCAAAGCTCTCTTGTTGACGTCCGCCGCTGTAGCATGTTCTTGTCTTCATTTGTGTGGCTCCATCGATTTGACAGAGTCAGGTTCACTGCGGACAGGCTCTTGCCGCCCTGTGTCAGGGCACGATCCCTCTGCCGAGTCGGTACTTTTTCCCCTCCTTATTTCCCTCCTCTCCGGTCCTCCCTACCTTGACCATATTTTTCATATATTTCTATCTATCTATCTATCTATCTATCTATCTATCTATGTATTGAATCAGTATGTCAGTCGGTAGTCGCTTTAGAATCCAGCAGGTGTTCATATTGAGCCACACAGTATCAATACACATTGTGTAATGTGCCAACACGCTCACAAGGCCTCATCTACCCATCACTAGTAAATATACTGATGACAACCATCAGATAACTCAAGCACAAACTGACAAAACTCTCATACACAATCTAATGAGCCACAAATCGAAAACTGGTGCTCAAAGCAAGTGGCAGGAACACAAACAAAGACAGGAAGCTCCTCAAAAGGTCATGGGTGTGGCCTGAGCCCATGCATGCATAACTGTTCAAAAAACCTCAGCAGGGAGAGACAGAAACACTCCATTCCCACAGGGATACTGCCACATGGGGACGTGGGCCTTGAGGCAGATTGGGCACTTCCCATCCTTCCTTTTGTCATAGCGAGCTGGAGCTGCTGACGCTGTTGTCCAATTGGTTGCCCACCTTGCAGAGACGACTTTGTTTCAGACCTGGCGCTAGGCTGGGCATCCATCACAGAGCAGCAATGCCTTAGAGATAAGGTGAGGAACGGGGGACATCACGGAGATGCTCAAAGTGGAACTGCTCCCCCACCAGTAGGCCTCCTTTGGAAAGTGGTCCGGTAGTTCAATGTTTTTCAACCGGTCCACGCTACTGTGGCAGACTACGAGCAGTCGTTAGGTGTGCCAGGAACAAAGAAGTCCTGTGTAAGCCCCCCCCCTCGCTCGCGGCAGGGTAAAAATATTGTCGATCGCACCCCCTCCATCCCTCCACCCCGATCGACAACTCGCGGCAGAGCGAAAATATTGTATCTCATAACTCGCAGTTGTGCCGTGGAACTCTTTACAAGGTCAAAATGTGCCGTGGCTGAAAAAAGGTTGGGAGACACTGCGGTAGTTTACCAGCTGCCTCACATTTGAATTATTCTCATGAGGTGTGACATATATTGCCAGAAAGTAAAAATATCTTAGATATGAATTTGTTGATTTCTTCTAAAAACCACATATTAGTAGAAAAATTACAATAAAATAGAGCACAACAGAACAAACTGAATGTTTTACGGAAAAACTGAGGAAGTCATTGAAAATCTGGATGCAAGGGTTTTATTTCATGTTGATTTTCAGTCCAGAGCCCAAAAGCTGCATCAGTCTGGGTCTGAGACAGGAAGTGATGAAGTTCATCACGTGAATCATCATGCGTCTCTGGCACAGACGTAGTGAAGTCTAAACCCACAAAACAGACGTTGGAGCACAAAGCAGCACTCTGGACTCTGAGGTCTGAATGATGGAGGTTGAACTATTTGTCCTCGGTGGCATCTTTAAATCAAACTGCAAACATTTCATACCATTTGGAAGCATTTCTGTTAGGACTCGGCACCGAAAGGACCCAGGAGCGCAACACGGACAGGCAGGAGTCGGGAAATACCCAAGAGGGAATTTTATTGCCGTTTCGGGGAGAAGGTGAAGGCAGTTTGAGGCTCGGGTGGCTCGGCAGGAGGAGGTGGTGGACCAGGGCTTCGTCAGTGGGCTGGCGGACCGGAGTGCAGTGGGGTAGTCGGCGGAGGCAGGGAAAAGCAGGTTAGTCTTTAGAACGAATCTGGAGACAAGGGAGATGGTACACGTATACGGACAGCAATACGTGTACATCAAGACGCGATACTTGCCAGGTGTCTCTTTGGGAAGATCTGGCGCCGAAGGTCAGAAGAGCCAGGTTTAAGTACTCTGGGAGATGAGGAGATCCACCAATCACCCTCTGCCAAACTGCCAGTCAGCAAACAACAATTAGTGGCAACTCAACTCAGGTGCGCCTGAGAGCACGCTGAGCACGAGCTGTGAGTCTGTGGGAGGAAGGCGGGGGAGGAGGGGCAGAGTGTGGAGGAGAAGC
>OMPJ01011046.1:0-10818 GCA_900312935.1 Carapus acus
GACCTAAGTTGGACCTTGATTCGTTTCTTGGTGTTTAATTTATTCTTGCCTCCTGTTCTTTTTGTTTGTTCACGATATTTAATCATGAATTTCATTTGATTTCTGAATGTTCTTTCATCCATTTGTTTTCCCTCTCCTCTCCTCTCAGCAAGCCTTTCCTTGTTTACCCGCCATTGCACAGCCTCTTACGTTGCGGTCCCCAATCAAAACAAAACAATAAAGACGGCCTTGAAGTCATTGTTCCACCTTCGTGGTTTTCATACTTCCATCATCAGCGCCGTCACCGCGTCAGAACATTGGCTGCTGCGATCGTCTGACTACCTCTCCGCTCTTCCTCTTTTCCTTTTATTCCCGCAGCCCCCCGTGGCCAAGAAGGACGTGAACGCCGTGACCAAGGCTCATCTGCTCAAGAGGTCGGAGAGCAAGACGGAGACGCACACAAATGGATCGGAGGCGCAACCCAACGCGGAGAACGTCTCCCTGCAGGTAGGAGGTCGGCACGGAGAATCTCTTTCCCTCCTCACACCAAGCAGCAGCAGCATTTGCGTGCGTGAGATGAATTCCTGCCCCCTTTTTATTCTTATTTGTTCACTGCTGCGGATTAGGCACTCATACATACGCTAATTATCTCTTATCACTGCTGTATGTTTACATTTTTTGCATTTCATTACTTTCCTCCGGCTCGGGTATGGAGGATGAGATGTAATTCAAACCTCCTCCTTGGCCTGTGTATCCTCAGCCCATGTTGCATTTTTCACAAAAGAAATTGCGCATTTTATTTATTTTTTAATGAATATTCTTTTGCCGGACTTCGCGGGCATAATAATCCAGCGCCGAAGACAAGAATGGAGTAATGGCGTCATTACGGAGTGATTTGAGTATTGATAGGGACGTAATGAGGGTGATGGGAAGAGGTGAGGATCCCATTCGTCTCCGGAGGCCGAGTATTGAACGGGGGCGGTCCCACAGGTGCCTTATTAAAATTTAATCACCACCGAGCCGCTTCCGTATTCATCTCACGCCGCACGGATGCAGGCAGTGATGTACAAAGGGTGTGTTTGGTGTGCCAGCGCAGTACAGTCACATGCTGAAAGATGCCAGAGGGGATCACAGCTGCCTCTGTGTGTGTGTTTGTGCGTGTGTGTCTGACTGTGTGTGTTCGTGTTCTCGAATAAAGAGAATGACATCATCCAGGCAGGGAGATATTTCTGCCAGCAGAGGGCGACATTGCGAGAGTTTCACTGACTATATTATCGCTCTCTGATGAATTAGTGAATTATTTAGATGATTTTATGCACACAAAAGGGAAGACGAGGAATATATTTCATACATCTTGGGTCACGGATACTTCAATACATGAAATTCACATGAAAGAATAGATTCTGTTGGGATATTTACGTGTTCGTGGACAGATTTACTTTTGATCTATTTTACCCGCGTAGTGCACGAGTGTTCCGCTTTTTTGTGTGACTGGACTTTCTGTAACACTCGACTCTCAGTGAAAGCAGCTTGTGTCACTCTTTCTGTCAGAACTACGGCGCTGTCAGCCCGAGGGAGGCTCCTCTGAAGGAAAATGGCTCCCCTGTAAGTACCCCTCTTCAAACAATAACACACACACACACACAACGGAGCAACAGCGTAAGTTTGTGTTTTTCACTCCCCAAACACCCCACAGCCTGTCATCATGGCTGCAGAGTGGATCCATCAGTCAGTCATGCTGCTAATCACACAGATCATTGGAGAAAGAAGTGATAACACGCTAACAGAGAACAGGCCCGCCATGTTTGTTTACACCTTTGAAGGTGGAGAATGTATCATGAGTGATGGGGGTGGTCACCAATGCTGAAATACCGAGTAACCGCCTGGGAGTCGACCGCGCCGACGGCACTTTAAACGTTAAAGAAGAAATATTTAGTTCTTTACTCATCCCACATTTAAATACGCGGCATCCACTCCAGCAGCACCGCTCTAACGTAGCATGTAGCATTGGGCCACTGGTCACCTTCACTCCGGCTTAATGAGGCCTGACCCGCTAGTCCAAAAGTGCAGCGTTAGTATTAATCCATCATCACTTAATGGAACGTCGCTGGAAACAAGTGAAATATTGGTGACTCAGGATAAATCTTTCCAACCAAAACATCCACATCAACATAAAAATACCGAGCAAGAAAATACTTCCTGTTTTGGTATGCAAGCAATTTTCCCTTACAAAGAGACCGCGTGTTACTCCAGGTCATTTGTCTGTGACCGCACAAATTGACCCGTGTGTGTGCATGTGTGTATGTGTGTGTGACCAACCTCCCACAGGTGAAGACGGGGACCATCGGGTGGGAGTCAGCCATATCCCCCCTTAGCATCACCGCAGAGAGCGTCACATCAGCAACCACGACCCAAGTCACCAAGGTAACGGGTCCTTCCTATCTATCTATCTATCTATCTATCTATCTATCTATCTATCTATCTATGAATCAATCAATCCATCTATCCGTCAATCAGTCCATGAATGAATTTATCCATGAATCAATCAATCTATCCATGAATCAATCAATCAATCTACCATGAATCAATCTATCAATCTATCATGAATCACTTTATCTATCTATCCATCTATCGTTCTATTGTTCTATCTATCGTTCTTTCTATCTATCGTTCTATCTATCGTTCTATCTACCTATCCACCTACCTACTGTACCTACCTACCTACCCTAGAAATCTAGCTAGATATGTAGATAGCTGTCTGTCTGTCTGTCTGTCTATTCATTCATCCATCCATCCATCCATCCATCCATCCATCTATCTATCCATCCATCCACATCCAATATGCATGAGACCAACACAACTCTCTTTATAACTTAATATGTTATGTTACCGCTCACACATGCACATACAGTACGCACACACTGTACACACATGCAGGGGCACATACCTCACACTACACGACGATAGTATGAAGGCTTGGATGTGTGATAACTTTGTATGCAAACCGGAGCAGCAGTTCCTCCCTCAGCAATAATATCTGTATTCTGCACAGCAGATTTGTGCTCATCCACTTGCTCTAAGCTGCAGGATTTACCGTAAGACGCGTATGCAAGGGTGGAAATCCACTGAAGAACCAAATTTGTTTTTGTCGGCTTGAGCATTTAGCACCAAAGGGAAGAGCTGATTTTTCTGTGTGTGCACGCACCTTGCAGACTGTGAAAGGCGGGTACTCCGAGACCAGGATCGAGAAAAGGATCATAATTACAGGGGACGATGACGTGGACCAACATCAGGTGAGGGGCAGCTGCTGTAGAATGGCAGCGGTGAAAATATCACACCGCAATCTGATGGTTGGTTGTCAGTTTGATGGGTGCGATTCGGGTTCTGACGCTTTGTGTCGGCAGGCGCTGGCCATGGCCATCCAGGAGGCCAAGCAGCAGCACCCGGACATGCTGGTGACGAAGGCCGTGGTCATCAGGGAAACAGAATCTCCCACCGAGGAGCAAAAATCAGAGGTGTGTTTGCTAGGCGACAACCAGAAAGAGAGTGAAGGACGCCTCGGAACTGCAGCGTGGTTTGATGCTGAACCCAAATCAAAATATTCTCCTGAGATCCAGCAATTCATTTTTGTCCTCTGTAGTGGCCACATGTTTTTGGTCCGTATCTCTGAGGCCCTACATGCCACCGTGTTGACTCCAGAATTTTCTTCCTGGTTAGGGTTAGGGTTAGGGTTCCTGAGAGAGAGTATCAGCTTTTTCTCAGGAATATTTCTTGCCCTAAAAACCAAGGTTCAGAGGAGTTCAATTGCATATGTACAACCTTATAAGTGGTCAGAATTGAGAGGTAAATATAACTCTAAATGTGCTTATATGTCCATATTTGGGGTTAGGTTTAGGACCTACTGTAAAAAAAACAAAACAAAAGATAGATAAATTAATTAAATAAGTAAATAAATAAAAATTATTATTTTTTTTGTAGTAATGTTTTTTCACCCAAAAATGTAATGTGGTGTTAAAAAAAAAATCACAAACGTTTATTCCTCTTGGTCTCAGGATGATATAAGCCTCAGATTGTTTTACCTGTACAGTGATTCTGCAATGTAGACCAACGTCTTGATAAAATAGTCGAAGCTTTATGAGCGATTAGCTCTGACTGTAGCCGCCCTAACCCTAACCTCCACATTCTGCCCTGGGCTCCCCTGAGGGGAGAATCCTCGCCACGGTAGCTCACTCCTCCTCTGTGTGTTTCCCCCCCTCATCACAGTCCTGATCGCTCACGGTGGCTCCCGGGACGGTGGACCGCAGGGATTCCGCCGGCTGTGCGTCTCCTGCCTCGGCCCCAGCTGACGCCGGGACTCTCTCTCTCTCTCCTCCACTGTGTACACACCGACACGCACCGCACAGACTGCCGTCCGAGACGTGGCTCCCTTTAGATAAACCCGACTGTGACCCGGACGCTGAGCTGAGCGGGACTTCTAAAAGCCCTCCACTCAGCGGGACGTTTTCATGGAGGATATTTACTCCTTTTACAGATGATGGTATTTGCATTTGCCCTTCTGTAGCCTTTGTTTTACCTCAGACATGTACATTATTTAATCGAAAAGAAAAAAGGAAAAAAAAGTATTATCGCGCATCAGCCGAGTCTGGATGCCTCGAGTCACACACCTTTGCGTCGACCCCGCCTGCACAAAACGCTCACCGCTTCCCGTCTTAGGCTCCCGTCAATCATAGAGTGTGACCGAGCAGCAGGGGGTGGACAGTGAAGCTGAGTTCCTAATGTGGGAAGATGGCGGCAGGCGGCCGGAGGCCTTTTTTGCTCGTTGTTGCCCCCCCGACCCCTCTTGGCGTGACGCCTCCGGCATAATCGACAGCTTTCGTATTAGCTTTCTACATTTTTATCTATAGAGGATCTAATTTATGTCCAGTGTTTGCTTGTTCCTGAGATACAGTACATATAATAACAGATGATTATAATCTGCATGATTCAAGTAAAAGATTTAAAAAAGATAAACAGCAGAGAGAATGGAAAGGAAAGAACCAACCAAACGCAGATACATCTGAGATGAAGCCGTGGGAGGGAAAGGACAGCGAGTCTCCTCGGAGACGGTGAGGAATGAGGGACCAGCGAGTGGTGGACCCGTGTTGAGAGCGATGGAGGACAAGAGGAAGAGATGTTAATCACGCCAGCGGTTGGTCCTCACTGTCCTCGTCTCGGGTTTTCCGCTTCGTTTCATTTTGGGGGCTCGTTTGTCACCGTCCTGACGCAGATCTAACCTTCTTCGAGAAAATGTAATATAAATGAGATTTTATCTTAATGAGTTTTAATATGTTGTGATATGACGATGACTTGCTCTATTTTATTTTTCATCCTAAAGTCACGAGTCAGTGTTATTCATGTGATCTTGAGCATCAGTCTCTGGGGATTTGAGTGCTCTCATTTGGAGTCAAAGTCATTTTGACACCAGGCCGCGGTTTGTCACATTAATCAAGTTCCAGCTGCCCTCAGATTTGGGACACTTCTGCCAAATTGGGAGGTCGTGATGCAATCAAGAGAAAGCCTGAGTTTTGAGGGGTTGATGTGCTGTACGGATTTTGGAATTCTGAAGATCTTAAATGTAGTTTCATAAATCAGTCCTCATTTATGTCTGTTCATGCTCACAAAAGTTTAATATATGTCTCTGAAAACAAATGAGAGTGTCTTTTTATTGGCAACAGAGGAAAAAAGTCAGTCTGTCAATCATATGTGGCAAACTAAAGCTTCAATGTGTGAACCTGATAAGTTACTCGAAAGCTGATCTGCAGTTTAGACTGCAGTAGTGTAGAAGTAGCGATGCAATAAAATAAACACACCTGAATATTTTATGATATTAATACATTTTTTTGGTGTTTAGAAAATATAGGAATAATGTTCCATTGTGTAAATATGCCCTCAAAATCACTTCAGATCATTAACAGGGATGCACAAAAAATGCAAACAAATAAATAAATAAACAATAATAATAATAAAAATGAAATCAGGGTGAAACTAATCAGCGTCCGGGTCTGGACGGAATCGTTCAAAATCACATGAATAACAATATGAATAATGTTTTTTGTTTTTCTTTATTATTTATAGTTGACGACTTTGTAACTGTATTATAGGAGTGGTGAATGTGAGGCCTGCGATCTCCTCGTTTCCTTCCTCCGCCGTCTAAAAGAAAGCCAAGATTCATACTGTGGTCCACTCAATCCGCGTCGTCACATATTCCGAGTCACCTTTAAAACGAGACTATGCATCGCTGATCCCCGAGAATCCCTCCGACGGTGCCCGACCCACGTCGGTGGTCGGTCGTGCTACTCCTCGTGCCAGAGCGAAGCAGGGAGGCAAACTGCGTGTGAGATTTGCAATAAGCGTCGCGTCTCTTCGCCTGTCCCGCAAAAGGGAAAAAACTGTGAACTCATGTCGCATACAGAAGCAAAACCAAACATTTGAACCACGTTAACGACGTTTAACATAGCTCGAGCGCGGCTTCAGCGTCCGGCGTCTCGCCCCCTGACGTGACCCCCCACCTCTCTGCCGGTGTGTCTGAGTGCGACTTTGCTTACTTTCCCTCTGTTCTCCTCATTTTTCTTCCCTTTTTTAGTTTCAGTCACATGACACTGGATTGTTGTGAAGGCGCTTTGCTCGCCACGATTGCGGCACACACACTGTTACCCGCTGAGGAGAAACTCGCCTTTGGCTTGTCGGTGCTGAGCTGAAAGGCGGAGACCTGTGGTGTACATATAGTAAATATCCATTCTTCTATGTATTATCCTGTAAATTATAGAGACCAACAGGAGCAGGGATGTGATTTTTGGGTTTGAACTGCGTCGGAAAGGAGACCGGATGAGAAATGTGAAGGACAGTAGTGCAATAGAAAACGTCACATGAATGGGTGCCTTATGTTGGGGGTCCTTATCGTTGGGGGGGCGTATAAAAAGTACTGACGGTCGCCGAACGGAGGACGACACGCTCCACGTCCGAGGGGACAGTGCAGAGGCTCGACGCAAAAAGGTTTTTGTGGTGGAGCAAAGTGAAAAGAGGAGTCCTCGAGGTTTTGGAACTATCGTCCGCAACAGATATCAAATGAAAATTTTCTTCCTTTTTTTTTTTTTCCCTGTTTAAGTAGGCTGGCGTGGCACAGATTCTGGGTATGAGCTTTTAGTGAGTAGCGTGGAGCTGCTCCACCCGTCGATTCTCCAGTTCTTTGCTCCACATCCCCCCCTAGTGCTTGGTGGTGTGTACTTGCTGTATTTGCATCGAGTCTAAATGGAAAACATACACGCATAAATAAATGTCTCGGTATGATAACAGACAAACGCTGTCTTTTTTTTTTTCGACCCTGCAAAGCTAATCTGATGGATGCCAAACAAAGAGGTGAGCACACACAGCTCTGCTGTTGAATTGGCAAATTGTGAGCTAGGTGCTACATGTGCTACTGGACAGACACACACACACAGGGTCATATTAAAAAGCTGTGGAGATTTTCTTGACTTATCAGTCATGAGGCCAGATTGTCAAACCTGAGCATCATTTCTCAGTTGCTCTTGCCGGTCTTACTGAGACAGTATTGTTGCCGTGGTCATGTTATTCCACTCATTGTGTGCGAACAATGGAAAAATGTGGTGTTGTCAGTGACCCCCACTGCTCAAAAGTGGAAACGCAAATAGCAAATTCAACTCACTCATGACATGAAAAGCGTTCCATGTGCACTGCAAACTATCCTTTGCTGTCATCTAGTGGTCATGGAGCACCAGTGTCTCACACTGCCTGCGAGATCATTTATGTGCTACTTCCGCCACCTAGCGGCGAAAGCGATCTCCAAGACTGTCGGGAGAGAATTTCCATTAAAAAATGGTACGGTAGGTGTGGCACCACAAACGCAAACTGAGGTGATATTACATCGGAAAAGATGAGAAAAGAAAAAAACCAAAAACATCTCAACACCTTCAAAGTTTTTTGATGTTGAAATAGGGTTGGGGTTAGTGGACCATATATGGACTGTTGACCTCCCCCAACCCTAATCCTAACCCCTGACCAAAAATGTTTGTAGTGTCGAGATGGGGGTTAGGGTTAGGAGAGATATGGACCATTGACCGTTGAGGTGTCGGTGTTGGGATAGGTTTAGGGTTAGGGTTCGTGGCGCATCTAAGAGCAGTTGACCTCCCTAACCCTAACCCTTATCCAAACCCTAACCCCTGACCGAAGAAGTTTTTGGAGTTGAGATGGGTTTAGGGTTGGGGAGCGTAAATAGACAGTTGTTGCCCCGAACCAAAAGAGTTTTTGGGGTTGAGATGGGGTTAGGGATGGGGTTAGTGTAACATATATGGAAACGTTGACCACTCCAACCCCAATCCTTTGACCAGACACTAAAAGGTATCTGTAAACAAAAGCACCACACACAGGGAACACGTTTGCGGTTGTTTTCAGGCAAATCGGCGTGTCGGCAGTGAAGGACGGGTGAAATGAGGAGGACATCGGTCTATAAACCCATAATCTTTATTAACACGGTATAAACAACAAACAGCAACAGAGGGAACCCCCACGTGGGTCGTATATGGACAGTGGATCCGACATACACCTCAGAGAACTGACTGAGACGGGAGCACAGACGCCGGGGTGGCGTGGTGTGGCGTGGCGGGGCGGAGGGTCAGTTATCATGGCACACATATACACACACCTATCAGCTGCACCAACCTTGCGTGTTTCCTAAAGCCATTCACGGTGAGTTTGCGGATGGACAGAATAGAGAGAGAGAGAGATAAGAAATCGGAAGAGAGAGAGGACAAATTACAGTCATGCTGAGCAACAATCAACTACGGTATGAAACAGAGTTATTACATAAAAACCGAGTAAATCATCTCTTTAAGAAAGGTTCTTTTATATAAATGATTCCAAGTACAAAACGGTATATTACACATTTTCTCGATGCATGATTCTGAGCACGACCCAGCAGCCTACAGTACACTTTGCCCTCAAAGTACTACAAACTACTCAGTACTTCACTGGATTACACGCTACATACAGACCAGTCCTGTAACTCTGTACCACAGCAGTGTCCCACATGGCATCAGGAGACTATGGGAAACGGAAAAAAGATCAGCAGCATCATTTTTTATAAAGAAAGCACAGCTATAAAAAAATGCACCAGGCCTCTTTATATTGCCAATATCCCGGCGCGACGACAGCAATGCCGCTCAAACTGACCGCAGGAACCTCGGCGTTGCACAAAAATGTTTTTTTTTTTCTTTTTTCTCTGGCACAGATCCTTAAGGACAAAACAAAAACAAAAAAAACACGTCTATCAGCACAGCAGCATGTAAACATCAGCGCGGCTGCTCCATAATTCTAGGATTCTACTGTTTTTTTCCCCCCGATATACACGTGATAAGTTAAGGCTCTTTTAAGGACCTGAGGATTTTGAACGTATGATGAGGCACACAGAAGGCAAAGAATCGCGTTAGACACGGGGCAAACGGAATGAGGAGCAGGACGCTCATTGGGGACGAGGAGTCAGCGGCCGAAAGTGGAGGGGGAACCGCGGCGGAGACGTTGGGGACCTACACCTCTACACCGTGGAGGGACTTTCAGGACTTTCATTCTGGACTTCATTCACCATCACAATTCTTGGTCGTGAGAGGCTTTGGCACCAAAATCACAGCCACGCCGTACAGATAAATAGGAGTTCATGTACGCGTCGGGCGAAAGCTGATTTGGCCCTTCGTGCTCAACGGTACTGTAAGCTAGGTTGCAGCTACTAGTGGTGCTCAGTAGGCTTCACATGCTTGTTTACAGAGTCGTGGTACTTCTTCATCTGTTGTTGAGACAGAATGAGAGAAAGCATGCAGAGGTCACCGACCGGAATCATTATACTGTAATTACACTGACGGTGTCATGGCAGATCAGTCAAAGCTAATTTATTCAATGACTCTGGAAAACCTACGCGTTGCCTGGTTGCTGATTAATTATCTACTGCAGATTTTTGTGCCAAACAATCCGACACTGGGTGGAGTTTGCCGCCCCTTCCACTGTCGAAAACATGCACAGTGGGTGAATTGGCGATATTAAATTGCCCACAAGAGCGAGTGTGAGAGTGAATGGTTGTCGGTGCACCCTGTGATGAACTAGCAGCCTGTCCAGGGTGAGGCCCCGCCCTCCGCCTACAAGAGCTGAAGGCGGGTCCTCACCCGAGTGAGGACCGGGCGGGTTGAGCGAACTGAAGAATGATTTTTGTGCCAATCATCTTGACCAAGGAGGCAAACTCACCTCATGCTGATGCAGATGTCGGAATGAAAAGTCATGAAAAGTCTGAAACCTCACAAAAAAACCCCCAAACAAACCAAAACAAACCTCACAAACAGCAAAAACGAGGAGCTTGAACAGACTCGGCCGATGAAAGTTCATGTTAGTAAGTCTCATATCGCGATTAGAGGACGAAAAAGGCCGCACGCCACTCCTGGACTGAAGTATCTGATGGTGACACGTTGCCATGCACTGATTTATTCTCACACCGACAATCCTGGACCAAATTTTGCAGCGAGTGTGGAAAAACAAAAGAGGAACAAACACAATTTTGTTTTAGAAAAGCTCAAACATGTCATACAAAATGATGCATACAAGACTTGTTTTTTTCTCCTCGTCGCTTTTTTTTTCTTACGAAAGCTGCTTTGGTAACAACATTAGTCAAGACATCGCTCAATCTTCCTTCACCTTGGTCTCGGCGCCAAGGGCGACCTTCTCCATCCCCCAACCACATTCCTTCTCAATGGTGTGTTCTCAATTTTTTTGTTTGTTTTCTTTTTTTTTTTTTTGTTTACATTA